>JAMKCH010010483.1:0-76348 GCA_023653785.1 Ophioderma brevispina | reverse complement strand
GGTGAAAGCCTCCAAATACATGGAAATTCATCACCATCTAAGACAGAAAATGAGTCATTCGTACAATAGTCCATTGCAGCCATTGTAATGGGCTGAAAAGAAGACGCCACGTGTGGTTTCCTCATACGTAATTCACATTATATGTAAAATGCTGGCTCATTATTCATTCATAAAATTTCCAATGTTTTTTGCCTCAGTGATAATATTTAACTCTTCAACATTATTTAAAGAAAGTATTTTATAGTTTTTAATTTATATAGAAAAATTTATTATATATTTATACTACTTTTTATAAATTTAAAGAAATAATATGAATAAAATAATTAAAAGAGGATATAGAATCAAAATAAAATAAATCTAAAATACAAATAATATTTTAAAAAAAAATGAACATGAAAATTAATATAAAAAATCTTTGTTATCTCCACACTATTTATTCTCTATGGATTTTGTCTAGGAAGTCTAGCATATACCAAAATCACTATATCTAAATTTAACAAAGTCCTCTAATGACGTCACAGTGACTTCATCAACTTTCACAAAGTTTTATCTAATCTTAACCTAAGCAAATACACAACTTAAAAAATTAAATAAAAAAAAATAAATACAAATAATATTTTTTAAAACTGAACCTAAAAAAATGAATATAAAAAATCTTTTATATCCACACTATTTTTATTCTATACCCAAATCACTATCATCTAAAATTAAAAAGTCCTCTAATGACGTCATCAGTGACGTCACCACTTTCAAAGTTTTATAAACTTAACTAAAATTTGCACCCAACGCACCTAAATATCTATACATACGGACCTACACACCTGTCCATACAGAACCTATACTTAATACAAGTAGCCTATGGAAAAAATGGCCGACCGATCGAATGAAAGTGACACAGTAGTAGCCGCCTTGCATTATTTAAATGGTACAAACCAACTTCATCCACAATGTCCCATTCAAACATAAACTTTATCACAAATCCCAATGCCCACGACTTAGCTGTAACCAACCTCTGAGCAGACACACAACGGCGGTGAGTAGGACCTCTCAGCACACGAGTCACGTGCCATGCTTGATAAACATCTAGCTGCACAGTGGGGGTTAAATAATTGATTTGATGACCTCGCACGCTACCCTCAACATAACAGAAAACATGTTTTTATTTACGTTAACAAATAGAACCACTGCTGCGGGTAAGTGCAGATCGATCACATGTTTCATGACCGGTAAAATATCCATATAACGTCACTAATATTGTTTCAACTCGTGGAGGGTAAAATGTTTGATAGACGTTAGTGTGAATTTCACTACTCGCTTTTTGACGTGCATTTCTAATTTACAAATATAATCTGAATCGGTCTGATCCGTCCGATTCAACAATTTTTATGATCGGAGATCGGCAATACCGATCTGGGGCTGGATCGGCTATCACTAGCCATATTGGTGAACAAGAGAGGTAGATTGTGCGTGAATTTTAGTGACAAAAAGTCACCTTTTGAACAGAACTCATCCCAATCAGGCTTCGAATTACCCGGTGCACACATGCCCAGGTGCATGTAGCTTTCTCTCGTGAATCAGAACTTTTGTATCCTGCATGCATGTGTGACTTCATATTGTCACTATCTGCATTTTTAGCATTATTTCATAAAAGTCTTGAATGTGGAAATGATAAAATTTTGAGCCACTGGTCATGTCCTTAAGTCTAAATGTACCAAGAGCTATATGAATAAGGTTTTAGGCAGTAGCACCAAATCCATGTTTACATTATCCTGTGCATGTAACTTTACTTCCATGTAGCCTTGTCGATGAAATTTTGAAGTTACATGCACCGGTGCATGTAATTCTAAAATTGTATTCGAAGCCTGACCCGATCTTGCAATTTAGGTACTTTTTTGCACTATAAATTCATGTGACACTCAGTTGCAAAAATTGAATTGGAAGAAATGCATTGGGGAAGAACACTAACCTCCTTCTGGTGATCTAAACAGGTAAGATTTTGTCATATAAATAAATGAATGCAAGAAAGTTTTATCGACATGGCTCTGTGAAATTAAAAAGTGAAGCTGTGTGGGGAATGCAAGTTAGCAGTATACAAGTCTGGTCTCATTCCCAGTACTTGTTTGGTGTCCCAATGAGCATGTATACTGCAAATACTCGCCCAGCTTAACTCATTCTGAACTAGGATGCAATCATTGCTTTAGTTAATGTGAGCGTTGTGCCGGCTGAACTTTCCCCACATAACTTGCATTTGATATTGCCCTGCCATTAATTTATCCAAGATTTTGTAAATTATCTAGCCAGTGTTTTTATTCCACTGACTGATGGAAAGTGTAAACACTGCATTGACAAATGTGATGAATATTTACCAGTGAGGTAGTTTTGGTGGGAACTTTACCCAAGAAAATTTTTAATTTGGAGAAAATTTTGGGAAAGAGCAACTGACTTAACATCATTTGTGCTTTGTGGGATGAATTAAGATGCTTCCTGTATTGTACACACCCAGTGTTTGGTTTGTTTTACATGATGGAACTGTTCACAAGAAGACTAAAAATGAGAAGGAACCAAAAGAATCGGTTTAGTTTGTGCAAAGATTGTAGATATCAAAAAAAAAACAACATAAGCCTGACGTTATTATCTGGTAAGTTCTTCACTTTAGATCGAAACAAAGCAATTATGATTTCCTTCAATTAAACAATTAGATTTCCAGAATTCATTATCAAGTGATCTGATGACATAACACGAGCGCATTACACATACGATGCGTATCAATAGGTTTGAAATTTCAGCAGCATTGATCCCACGATATTCATGCCTACTTGTGTTGATGTCATGGGGTCACTTTACAAGACTTTCTGGGCAATTGTTCAATTACTACCTTTTTAAAATTATGCTTTCACTCTTTTGTTTGTACTTGTAATTTCAGTACCCTATGTATGATGTGCCACCAAACCTTTGAACAGCCAGAACAGCTATCAGCACACATTACCCAGTGCCCCATGGCCCAACAAGCTGCCTCCCAAAATCCTTCAGAAGCATTCACCGACACCAGCGGTGGCGCCCCCGCAGCAGCCGGATCCATGGACCAATCAGGATTTCCCCAGCAGTTCCAAAGTGCCTCTCAGGAAGACCCCTCTTCAGGTTCCCAGTCCGATCCCAACTGGCAGTTTATGCCCCCTGACGGGTCGTCCCCCAGCGGCCTAAACCTCCCCTCGGCGAGCTCGTTTTTTGGTCAGCAGAGTCCCTCCACTTCCATGTACAGTACCCAAGGCCAGTCCCCCGGCCATTCCCCCAGACCAAGCACATCCGGAGGCTCAGGCAGTCGGGTAAGTGTTTAGCCATGAACGTAAAGTGATTCAAAACAGCAATGTGATTGTGATGTCAGTTATCTTATTCTGAAATTTATCCAGAGAGAAGAGTGTTATTTTTTAGATGGGACAAGTTATGACAGATTCACTTCAATGTTTATTCCGATTCTAATATGTGTGAAAACTGAGTTATGGAATTTTGCTGGAAGGCCCACCTGGAAGCCAAAGCAATAAGTACTAAAAATCGGTAACATTTTCATGGAAGTTGGTCATTTAAGGGACATTTTGTGATCCATAGCCTTCAGGATTTTTCTTTATCAAAATGGTTGGCCTAGTTATAGTATGTGTGTCTGATCTTATGTGCAGATTCTATGAACTATACAAATGAATGCAAGTATTTATATAGCACTTTATACAATGAAGTCTCAAAGTGCTTTACATTTATTCCGCTGTCACTAGGATAAATCATAACGGCACAAAGTATGATTACCCCTAACAGCTCCCCATTTACACGTGGGTGAAGTGAGACAAGCGAGATAGTGTCTTTCCCAGGGATACAACACGTTGACCATGGCGGGGTTCGAACTCAACAATCTAATGATCATGAATCCTGTGCTTTTCCACTGGACCACACATGCTTTCAAAGAAATTAGTAATTTTTAGTAAAAGATATTAAGTTTGTTTCTTCTTGTCGACTCAAAGAAATCAAGATTTCTGTTGGCCTAGTTAAAGTATGTGCCTGGTCTTACGTGTAGATTCGATCAACTTTAAAAGAAATCGGTAATTTTGTATTTTAAAGACAGTGGCCTATGGGGCAGCGTGATACGAATATTGTCATAAATTCAAAACACGCACCGCCAGATCAACTGAGATTTTAGAAGTAATGTTATGAGGATATCTGCAAACCATAAACCAAAAATGAAGGTGTTAGGATCACAAAATGTACCTTTAAGACAATTGACAGGAAGATTTTCCAAGACCAAGCTGTTAAGAAGAGAAGGGCAACAAAATTGTAGAAATGTAGAACATATTTTAATTAGAAAAAAAAAACTGACATTACACTTGCATTGCTAGTTTGAATTGCATACTGTTTTAAAAATAAAAGCATATATGAACTGGTCAACACCACAAATTTTACAAAATTGTAAACATGTTATCCATCTTCACTCAACACACTTTTAATTGGAACAAATTTTCTGTTTGGCTGATCTATTCCTGGAAGATTTCTAGATTTTTGCAGGTGTTAGCTTTGAACCACAAAACAGCATCTGGTTTTTCAAGCTTGACAAGTTCATTATTTAAAAAAAAATCCCCTATTTTTCCATTAAATATTTTTTCTCCAGTGACCAAACATCTGCTTACTAGACAGACATTCTCATCACTAAACCACAGGGTTAAGTGAGTAGGACAACAATAAATTTAATCAATAACGCTTTGCATGTGGCAGGTGTCCACAGCCGCCCATTTCGGCATAGGTCAACAAAGGCCTAAAAAATATATTTCCGGTAACATGCTCTGAAAAATTTGGGATGGAAGGAAAAAAAAATATGTGTGGAACGAGTCTATGGCATCATGTCAGAATTTGATATTAAAGGAAGACATATTTTTCCCCAAAGGGCATAGGCCTAATAAAAAAAAAAATGTTTCCGGTAACATGCTCTGAAAAATTTTGGATGGAAGGAAGGGAATAAAAATTTATTTTTGCAAAATATTTTATGTGTAGAGTCTACAGTAGTCTTGTCAGAATTTGATAAGCAAGATGTAATTTTTCCCCAAAGGGCATAAATTTTTTATTCTTGACACTGAAAATAAAGGAAGGAAGGGTTACTGGAAACCAGATTTTATTTTTACTTGGCCGTATGTGACTGTGGGCAGCTGTGTGGAACAAGGTTGGGAGAAGTTCTTTTGCTATTCAAATTTGACATTGTTGCATCCAGCAGTTTGCACTACCAATGAATAGGGGCCTGACAGTTAATTGCCACTTGACTGCTTCTACACAACGGGGCCCACATGGAGCCTAGTTGATTTTCTCTTTGTGTACGAACTTTGCAGATGGTTATAAATTTTGGTGTGAATTTTATAGTCAATTACATTTAAACAGTATCTCAGTATTAATTAAATTTTGAAATGACTATAAGAATCAGATTTCCAACAAATGTGGGTTTCAAGGCTTTTTGATTGCAACATTATAAGTGACAGAAATCAGGAGTTGAAAAGTAGCGATGCTTTTCTATCATGTAAAAGAAGAGATTTCTCAAATTGTCTTGAGTGTCCATAGGTTGCAAAGGATCCTAATTCATAGCATGCAAGCATTAAGTCCAAAATATTTTTCAGACCTCTATCGGGAAGGATAAAAGCTAATTCATCCTAGTTCACCCAGAGAGCTTTATAATTGCTAGAATGGCATGAAAAAGTGTGGAATTAGGGAAATTGTGCCTTTTTGTTAGACAAAAAAAAATTTTTGGAAGATTTGGCAGCTGGCTTCCTGGAAAATATTTTTTCATGCCCTGATTTCTAGATGAATCCATGTTTTTGCTTGTAACATAATAATGGGAAAGATTTTGGCCAAAATATTTTGCAGATGAAATAGGAAAAATATAAGGTTTGTAATCAAAATATCAGGTTTGATGGGCCTTGGGGGGGGGGATTCAGTGATAAGGATCAGGTATTACCCATTTAAGTATTTTGCTCTTTGCAGCACAGGTCCAAAGTAGGACAATATTTCACTGAGTAATCAATGTTTCAACTCAGGCACTCTTATTACACGAATTAACATAATTTAGTGCTGATATAATTGCATAATCTTAATAAATGACCTGGATCCCAAAACACCATCTAAAATTTCATATTTTCATGCAAATATTTCAATCCACAAGCCAGAAACAGGATTTTGTGAGGCCAAAACATTAGCTTTCTTCAGATGCCAAATTTTTTTGAACACTTTCGGTCAAGTTTGGGCTTTAGGAAATAAGGCTGTTAGCAATTCAATTAGCCATTACCTTCAAACAAGGCAGCACTTTTTATCTGCTATTGGTACACAACTCCAGGAATTGGAACTGCTTTAACTTGAATATATTGTGGTCAGCAGTTCAACTGCCATTTTTTTTAATTTGGAAAAAGCACACAGTCACATGACATTGGCAAATGATTTTGATGAGCTATCAAAAAATTGAAGTCATAACACTAAAATTATACTCCAGAAGTTGAGGGGGTTGGTTATGTGTATATTCTCTGTGACATATTATGCCCATCACGCTGTATTGCTATGTACTTTTTTTCCAATCAAGTCGGACATTTCGTAAGGTTTGCATCTCAGTCCTGCACAACATCCCACAGGGAAGCTATTGAACAAGAAATTGCCCCCAATATGCAGTACCAAGTCTGCTTCATAAACAAAATTTGTTGACCAGTGACAGAAATATATGCTTTTGTTTTGATTGTAAATTTTGTTATTATACAATGTATGTACTCCTACAAGCAGCCACAGCCTATTTGCCAGGACACAGCAAGTGTAATTTTAAAATGCTTGCATTTAATTTTTCCGGACACAGATTGTATTTTCTCTGTCACAAAGTGTCAAGATGTCTTTGCAGCACATACAAAATGCTGCTAATATGCAGTGCACAGGTCCAGGCTGATATGACCTTGATGCTGTAGTGTTTTTTCTTGTTACAAAATGACTTGCACCCTTCCCTTGAGAAGCCTGTTCTACGCAATGGAAGGATTTTACAGTTAGTAATGCCTATCTCTTGGCATCTAAGCACTATCTTGATTGGTCATTTGGAGTGTAATCATTCATGTAATAGAAAATCAGAGATACTGTAAGAATGGTGGTATGGTTTACACAGAGCTATAGAAGCACTGTTTTGATTGGTTACTCAGAGTGCTATCTCATGTTGTGTTATGAAGCCAATCAGAAAAACTATCATAAGTGGTAATGCCCAGTAAAGAAAAAAAAATGCAAGGGAAATTAATTTGCTAGCTGATGGCCAGGGCTTGAAAAATGTACATTTCCTGGGAAGAGTTATTTATCACATATATCCCACTATATCTTGTACATAAGTTTCCCTCCAAATGAAAAAAAAAAAAAAAAAAAACACAGGTCCAGGCTGATATGACCTTGATGCTGTAGTGTTTTTTCTTGTTACAAAATGACTTGCACCCTTCCCTTGAGAAGCCTGTTCTACGCAATGGAAGGATTTTACAGTTAGTAATGCCTATCTCTTGGCATCTAAGCACTATCTTGATTGGTCATTTGGAATGTAATATCATGAACATAATGAACCAATCAGAGATACTGTAAGAATGGTGGTATGGTTTACACAGAGCTATAGAAGCACTGTTTTGATTGGTTACTCAGAGTGCTATTTCATGTTGTGTTCTCAAACGAGCCAATCAGAAAAACTCATATGTGTAGTGCTCAACAAAGAAACAAAAACTGCAAGGGAAATTATTTGCTAGCAGATGGCTATTGGTGGGGAACTATGCAAGCTTTAAAATTTAGAAGACATTTCTAGAATTAAAAGATTAATTCTTCTCGAGAAACATACCAAGTGCCCGTGCTCATGCAAATGCTGTAGTTGTACATGTTTAAGACTGTGTACTGGCTCTTGAGACTGTGGGAGTCTGTAGTTTGTGCTAAATGTAAGGTATCATACTTTGTTTAATAATTGTCTCAAGTCCTTTTGGTATAACAATACTTCCAGTGACTTAAACTACCTGTGTACTGGAGAATGGATGGATAATAATATTCTAATAGTAGACTTGTAAAAACTATATGACATAATAATGAATTTGTTATGGAATGTTAGATCCATATTTATTGGACAAAGACCCAAAAGACGAGTTCAGTTATTAGGTTTAGGTTTGATTAACTGCTCGTAAATGATCAAACTCAAAGTGTAATTTATGGTAAATAAATACAGAAGACATTTTAACCAAGACTTCCATTTAAAGTGAAGTGGAAGAAATTTTTACCAAAATTCATATTTCTGTCCATTTTTGTTTTGGTTAAATGATCATTTCAGAAAATAAAAATTGTGATTCTTCCCTGAAATGGATTGTTAAATTGATCAGACAAATATAAAATACTACCAAAATTTCCAAATTTCTTTGTGGTTGTGATTATCCTGCTTTTACAAGATCATTCAATTGTGAAGATATGCTTACCATACTAAATAGATGAATGGATCATTAAAGCTGATGTTGTTGGTATGGAAAGGGTTTGTCAGAAATCAAGTTGTTCGGGTAGTTACTCTGTTTTCTGGCTTGGCTTTTTGCATGATTTGGAAATGTCGTTCAATAGGAAAATGTTCTTTTTGTGGCTGCGAATTCCATGTAAACATGTTGTGTTAGCTCTGGAAAGGCTCTTTGATTTGTGAGGGATTGATTGAAACTGGAACTCGGAATTTGTGAAAGTGACTTGATTTTGAAATAGAATAAAATTAATCGTTGTGACTTACAATAGGCTATTGATTAAACAAGCTGCAGTTAGAATAAAACTGATATTTTTAATGGGAGTACTGTTAACTAAAAGGACTTGAATTGGATGAAAAGGAAACAAGCCAACTACAGTCAAAGGGAAGGGATTTCCTTTGTTCGACCAATTTGTGTACTCCATGCACATGTTGTGCATCAACAATTTAAAAAAATTGCATTGACAACAAAATGATGAGTGCTAATGATTTTGTAGATTAAGTCATATTTTTTGGCTTATTTCCTTTTGAGCAAAGTTCATAACACACAACACCACAAAAGAATTACACAACACCAAAGTGGGAGTTGCATTGTTAAACTACAGCAGGATATATGGATAAGCAGAAGCCGATGGTTTAATGTGTGCACATATCACTATGAGCTTTGGCATCCTCATCTACCAAGGACACGGTTCAGTTAACAGTTAAGCTGTACACAATTATGAATTGACCTTGTGTGTTCTGGGTATCATATATCATACCCAAAAAAACCAGGGGGTGTATTTTCTAAATACACTGGTGAATGGAAGTTACTGAACTGTGTCCTGAAGAATGAGGGGCTTTTGGTTCATAGTGTATATGCCAGAAAGAAGTAGGTATCAAAACGATGCAGTTACCTTCCAAAACAAAATAAAAACTAGACAATTTTAATACCAGTGCTTTACCGTGATGCCTCCCTTGCAATAACTGAAGGCAGTGTTGTTGAGGTGTATTGGGAAAACAAGTGATAGATACTAGTTTTTGTTAAATTTCAGTATCTTTCATGACTAAGTAATTGATAATTATATTTTTCTGCCAACAACTGCATGTTTTGATACAACAGGGCATGTACTACACAAGATTTTTGAAAACTAATCAGTTCTGCCCGCAAAAATGAAGGTACATTTTCTGCTTTACTGAAGCATTTGGTGCCTCACGTACTTGGGAGTAATGTAACTGTAGGAATAATGCCTTGCCTATTTAAGATATACTGCTGTAGGAATGACAATGCGACTGCTAAACCATGCTGATACGTGACTGCTCTGTCAAATGTGATTGAAAGGGGAGGAGTGACAAAAGGCTCATGTCTGAGGCACACAGCAATGACTTGAGAAGAAATGCCCCATGGGGAGATATTGCTGTTCAGGATATATTCAACAAAATGGCCAACAACTCGCGTCAGTTTCTTAGTCCAAGCACATGACATTTCTCAGACAATTTCTTGACAAGACCAGGTTGCGTTTGTAAGGCTAATGTGGACTGTTTGGATTTCAAATACTCAAAAGTCAGTGCTAGGTTTATCTTGGGCCCGGTCTTGTTATAAGATGTATTTTAAAAGAATTAAACGCTACACTATTTGGTGGTTATGGTGAAGTCCACCGTTTCCATGCCGTTATGTCTTTGTGGTTATAGATCGGTCAGTACATGCAAGCAAAATTGTTGCCTTCACAAACTGTCGAGGATAGCATTTGGGTATGCATACAGGCTGTCTGTAGGGCACTTGCCTCCCCACCATAAGCAAAATGCCATTACTGAAACAGCCCAGTTGCATAGTGATAAACACATCCTTCAAGTAAATCGCAGGAGGAACATTTGACATAGCAGGTCGCAATTCATCAGCTCATAAGTCCACATTCAGGATGACACCTTGATGCAAAATAGTGCCAGCCCTTAAAATTAAGAAAAAAAGGACACCATAGACAAAACTGTTGGCATTTTTCAGTACTAGCATTTTGCTTTCTAACAAAGAGATGAGGTCCGTAATAAAATGGTATAGAAGGCACGTGTAGCGATAGAGTAGTCTTGATGCAAGTGCATGTGCGTGTACCTAGTTGAAAGTGTTGTACTGCAAGTAACTTGGGATGTGATGCAGAGTACAAGATTGGATTGTCCTATAAACTGGTTATGTTTGACTGGCACTGTTTTGCAGTAAGGGTCTGAATGATGACTTAGATCATCCAATTTTGGGCGTAAGCCCAGCAGCAACAAACACCACATACAACTGTACACATCTTAGAGAAAATGCCCCCTTGGAAATTCAGAACAAGACTTTCTACCCAAAACAGGCCTAATTATGTAGGCCTTGCTTTCACGACGTCATTTAAAGAATGGTATGAACATTGGTCAGTTTGGTGCATGATAAGAAATCTCATTGCAATCATTGGCTTGGCACCTGGCACCTCATCAATCTCAGCAAACGTCTTGAGTGGATCTTCAAGTCAGCCGGATATTGCAAGGAGGAAGGCGAAGAGACAAGACTGCATTGCAGCCCACAGGCAGTCTCAGGAAAGTAGTTTGGTTTAATTGAGTTGCATTTACTTTGTTACTTTACATTGTTTGCATGTGTTATTTGTTGATTGGGAGGTACAAAGTTTACTATTTTCAGGGTAGGTTTAGATTAATTACGAAATGCTGGTTACTACTAAACCTACCAATGTATACTTCTCGAAAGATTACAGCAAGGGTCATATACCTTGATGGCTATCTTTGCCATATCCTCAAAATTTTACAGAGAAATGTGTTCCCATACAACATTACTATAGTAGTAATTTGTTCCCAATGAATTCAAATGGAACAGTGGGAAAAGTGTAGCTGAAAATTCCTTGAATAGTAGAAACTTAATGGAAACTACTCAAAGCTATTTCTCCAACATTAGATGACATCACTACCCCACCCCTCACTTGTAGCGACATGGGTGCATTGTTCTAATACTACATGTGAAAGTTTGGATTGCTGCTGGTCCAACAAATAGACAAGTGATGCATCCTAGTTCTTTGTGTGCAGGAATGCAAGCAGGACAAGATGCATCTTGCCCCAAGGCCAAGTTGTGTTTTTGGCGAATAATGCAGCCATGTATAAATACCCAGCTACATGTATACAATCGTCCCTCTTTAATATACAATGTTTACAAAATGTTGTGTAGGTATGTTATGTATACAACAGGAACTGTCCACTGATTCATCACCATTATTTTCAATCATATAGTGTGTACATATATTAGGTTGTTACATTGACAGGGTGGACTGTTATAATGAGCAGCAATTATGAATGATGTTGTCTTCATGTTGATGCTGAAAAGATTACAAATAAAATTTGATATGGTTTTAAGATGTTGCAATGTGTTGATGTCTTATTTGTGTGTTATTGATTTTCCTTTTGTTCAATGAGAGTATGCATGTTGTATTCCTATCCATCTCCCACTTCCCTCAGCATTTTCATCACTATCCCTTCTTCAAGAAGCAGAAATACCATGGTTGCATGTGATATTTGTTGCCAGCAATTACATGACGAGTTGTAAAACGTACCAGAAATTGTACGGACTGATCATCGCTCGTGTTTGGCAAGCTCTTGGTATGAGTGAACGGATCCTCTTTAGACCAAGACCAAGTATAAGCCTTCTCAGGTTTCACCAAACCCGACAGTAGATGATTAAGCAGATTGGAAGCCCACTTGTGTCCAGCAGATGACCATAATTCCAGATGCTATCATGCTATCAACTTGGAGCAAAATGCGTACCTGTTTCAGTGGTGCAGAGCTCAAGTAATAATTCTACATTTACAAGATATCTTGCAGCGCACACTTGATGTTGTAATGGAAAACAGAATGGCCTAAATTTTTCACTAAGATGGCAAGTGATGGGGTGCGAGACTTTTTTCAACATGTTTCTTAACAGGCACTCTTCTGCAAGGCTCCGAAGTGAGTGGCAGAGCAGTAAGTATTTTCAGAGCCTAAGTTAGAAAACTTTATATTGTTAAACAGGGAAGTATAATCATCCGTGGATGTACACAAATCATGCCAATTGGCCATTTCGGGAGTACAAACTCAAAAAGTTGCAGAGCTTTGGATCTCATTGTCTCATCGATGGCTCAAATACCAAGGAACTTGACCATAGAATCAGTAAAGCGAGACCAGCGTGCGTTGTGAGAGATGGATGAAGTGTGGAAGGACTGCTGTATCAACCTGGGAAACCTAAGATGTGGACTTCAAATTGTTTCGTCAACCCAACCTGTATGCATCCGAATGTTGGACTGTTACAGAAGGCAATGAGGTTGGATGTTGTTGACTTGCAGTGCCAGAGAATGAAGATTGCAAATAGTTTGGTTTCAACATGTTACAAATTTATGAAAATTAGAAGAGGAACACTAATCCTGGCTCAAATTCCTCATCAGAAAACATAGCTTCATTGGTTTTGATTTCATCGGACAGCAAATGGACTACAGAAGTATTCCAAGCAGCTGTATCTATGGAGACCCACTCAAGACTGATAAGACCAGGAAGGGGCCAGGAATGACTGAAAGGATGTCATCCAAAGAGACTACCAGAAGCTAGGTGGTCCAAAGAAGAGACAGAAGTTAACCAGGATCATAGAAAGTGGTCATTTCTCATGGGTTGGGCAGCTGGTGTGGATGTGTATGCTGCTATCTGGTATTTATAGGGATGTATAATATTACTGAGCAATCATTTCTTGAGCAGAAGTCCTGAAGGACTACAGCAATAGGTCGAATTAAGTTTCCTTGAAGATGTGGTTGCTGAGCTTAAGGTGTCCATAAATGAGAGAATCAGTATTACAACATTGTTAGTTACAACTTCCAGAAGTCTTCTTTCTTAATCCACAGGTTCTGCATGTATTGAAATAAGTACTTGATTATGTGTACAACATACATGTAGTTGTGTTTAGGCTCATGAAGAGACTTGGATTATCGCTAATATTGTCTGTGAAAAGTGGATCCCTATACACCTGTCCTGCAATAAAATGATGAAATGGCAGTGCGCTTAGGAATCAGTTGGGGGTGAAATGGGAAAAGTTGTTTATAGCAGGTGTTTTCTACCATCAATGAAATGCAAAATGTATATCGGTGATTGAATGTGGGTGGGAATGTGTGCTAGGTGTGCAGTTCAGTTTGTTAGGGTTAACTTTTAGTAGCCACTTGATAATTTTGTCTTTTCTACAATATACAAGACATTACACAAATTTGTCATAAAGATACAAGACCTTCTATTTCCATTGCTGAGTTGCTTTCTAAAAGAAGCTCCTTGACTTTTCATCTGCAGAAAAAGAAGCAACGAGCTGGAACAGGAGGACCCTTATTCCAAAACTCGGCCATGACAAGACGGAACATTATGGCAGCCATCTTGCAAACAGCGGGCAAAGTCGTCAAGCATAAGATGCTCGTCAGTAAAAAAAAAAAAAAAAAAAAAAAACTACACTTTCCAGAGTGAAAATTATTTTAGAAAGTATGTAATTATCAAAGTACAGGCTCAATATTTTGGAAATTAGTTAAACATCACTGATGATTATTTAAAGTTGGAGAAAATGTAAAGCGTCACCTTTAGTTGAAAGTATTGGAATTAAGGAGTTAGTCCGAATTAACTATGTTAAGCTATCAGGATATAAACTTAAACTCTTTCTTTTTTTGTTTGGGTTTGGTACATCTAATAAAACATGCATTGCAAAACTGAATATCCATTCTTATTGTTTGTCTATCACTTGTATGTGTATGTCAATGTTCGACCGTTATTAGTTCTATAGCACTATGAATATGTTCCTTGCTCTGTCTACATAGCTAAAAGATTATCTTGTAGTTACTGTTTTCTGAAACTACAGTACCTATGCCAATATAAACCAAAGTTTGGAGAATAGAATTGAAATTTTATTTTTTAATGCTTATGTTATGATTTCCTGACTGTTTAGCTCAGAAAGACCCATGTATTGAAATAAGTACTTGATTATGTGTACAACATACATGTAGTTGTGTTTAGGCTCATGAAGAGACTTGGATTATCGCTAATATTGTCTGTGAAAAGTGGATCCCTATACACTTGTCCTGCAATAAAATGATGAAATGGCAGTGCGCTTAGGAATCAGTTGGGGGTGAAATGGGAAAAGTTGTTTGTAGCAGGTGTTTTCTACCATCAATGACATGCAAAATGTATATCGGTGATTGAATGTGGGTGGGAATGTGTGCTAGGTGTGCAGTTCAGTTTGTTAGGGTTAACTTTTAGTAGCCACTTGATAATTTTGTCTTTTCTACAACATACAAGACATTACACAAATTTGTCATAAAGATACAAGACCTTCTATTTCCATTGCTGAGTTGCTTTCTAAAAGAAGCTCCTTGACTTTTCATCTGCAGAAAAAGAAGCAACGAGCTGGAACAGGAGGACCCTTATTCCAAAACTCGGCCATGACAAGACGGAACATTATGGCAGCCATCTTGCAAACAGCGGGCAAAGTCGTCAAGCATAAGATGCTCGTCAGTAACTGGAAGTTCCTCAACATGCTGACTGCCAAGCAGTACCTCACTGCAGCGAATGATCTTCAAGACGTTGGACTGGGAGAGTTGATCACGCTTCACACTGGAGGACGTCCAGCTCAATTGTTCATCAAGAAAAGCGCCGCAGATAGCTTCGCCTGTGCTGCAGGCCAATCCAGACTTGTGCCCACTGGAATATTACTCGACAAGGTTTCACATGCAGACTTCAAAATACATCACGCAGCAGTTGCGACAAACGCTAGTTGCCACGGGCGTTGTCCCAGCAGAATGGTTTGCAAATGACGTGTAGAATCGGGCATTCTGTTTACAAACACTTTCATACAGGAGCTTGCTGAAAATATGACATATGCATATTAAACCATCACTCCATTTCTTCCCATTCTGCATTGTGTAAATCGGAAAGTTGAGCTTGACTTCAGCTAGTCATTTCTCAAATTAATCAGTGGTCTTTCCAAAACATGTTAAGTGTATGACCTAAAAATAGTGTGTGTGCATGCGTGCGCGTACTTGTGGGAATGTGTGTGCGCATAAGAATCTCATATCATGGCCTTAAAATAAGTGTCAAGGCTTGATTTAAATACAAAATAGAACTCAGAAACAATGACCTAATAGTTGAATTTGGCATTGCCTCTAGAACTGGAGGTCCCTGGTTCAGCTCACAGTAGGGCCGCTTGTATGGACTTGAAATTTGCTGCAAATGGATGACATACTTTATAATGACGACATTCAAAATTTGTAAATATTTTAGAAAGTGAATTACAATTTCTTGTGAAATAAAGATTCTTTTGAATTGAAAAGGAAAGGAAGAGTTGTAGTCATTGTGGTACATGTATGCCATTAAACTTTACATTTTGGCATGCATCAAAACAGCAGGGCTGTTGTGTATAAAAACTTGTCATAGGTGAAAATGTAAATTTGTGATGTGCTAAAAAACATGGCTTCTGCTGAAGGTGATGCTCTCCTAGCTTTCTTGACATGGCATGAGTTAACAACAAAGCCAGTGCTGCAACCTCTAGGTTACCCAGTTGTGTTTTGCTGATGTTCTTGTATCTTTAAAGAAGAGCCCAATATCTGATATAAATATGTGAGCTGACAAATGTTTTGTTTTCTGAATGCACTTCTGTACAACATGACGCTTGACATATGCATTTTACATGCATTCCTCAGTTTTTAGCCCTTAGTCACTATTTTAACTGTTGTCTGACAAGACAATTGGTGTCAATTTTCAAATTACTTGTTCATAGAGTGGACTAATTTGGGTCTTTTGAAAGAGGTGAAAATTGGTCTTTAAATTTGGACTCTATTTGGTCATCTTGGCCTCTAACAATGTTTGACTATAGTGGAACAATCAATTTTGATGCTAGTAGTAAGAAAGAGCCGGCGATTTGTTCAACTAATGTGACAAAAACATAACACCCAATAGCATACCCAAGTTTATTAACACAAAAATAGCTGCTTCTGTACAAAGACATTGTAAATACCCGGTGAAACTATCTTGCTGTTTTTCATCTGCAGAAAACGAAGATTCAAAGGAGAGGCCAGTTTCCCAATCGCATAAAACAACATGCGGACATGACTCGACGAAACATCATGGCGGCCGTACTGCAAACAGCGGGTCCCGTGACCATTCACAGGGTTCTCGCCAGGAATTGGAAGTTCCTCAACATGCTGACCGCCAAACAGTACTTGACCGCGGCCAATGAGCTCCAGGATATGGGACTTGGATCCGTGGTGTCGCTGAAAGGATCGCAGATATTTGTGAAGAAGCCGCCCGGGGAGATCAAGACCATATTGGAAGCTAACCTTGATCTGTGCGCACCGGATTATTATGCGGCACGATTTTGGCAGCCAGTTTCAAAATATGTCTCGCAGAGCATGCAGGACAACCTTGTAGGATTGGGCATTGTACCAGGGCACTTTTTTGTCAGTCGAGAGCAACAGAACTAGTTAGAAATTTTTGAAATGCAACAGAGAAGCAGACAAAGAACAAATATTTAAAAAGAGGAGGAAGAGATTGATAGTAGTAACAGTGTCAAAATAAATTGTAGTTCTATATCAATGAAAAAAAAATTGTTGCATTTTCATAGATACCATTTATATTTTAGAGATAGCTGCTGACTATTAAACTGAAAATGAAAATCTGTAACATGATGTAAAAAAAAACAAAAACATTAATTAAATTCAATGATGTTTGTTTGACTTAGAGAAAAAATAGCTTTAATAGGCAATTGTATAACAAAGCGATTAAAGTTTCAAATCCTGGATTCAATTCACTTTGGAGCCAGTGTGTGGTGTCCTTGGGCAAGACTCTTCCCCTAACTTGCCTCTTCACCCCAGGAGTATTCAGTATTAATGGGACCAGCGTATACTGGAGAAGGTGACTTGAGGCTCAAGTTGCTGTGAGGAAGGAGTTGGAAATTGCCATGGCAAATAATACAAGTCAAGGGGAGTGTGTTCCTAATGCTTAGAAGAAAGATCCAGTCTGGTAGCACAGCTCTGGCATGCACTTTTATCACCTGGGGAAGGGCCAGTGATGCAGCATAGTGGTACCACACCTCGGTGCTGCCATTGGAATTGAATTTTTTTTTTTACAAAACAGAAATTTTAACAATTGGAACCCACATCGTTCAGACTTCTTTGAAGTCTTGACCTAGCACACGATAATGTTTATCAGGACGCAATGAAATTCACTGTGTGCCGTGCACAGAATGATTGACCTTCTGAGCTTATGAGACACTGCTATGTTAATTCCTGTGACGTAGGTGAATTAGCATATGGTTTGCGGGATACGTGCTGCATGATGGGGGTGTGTACGTCCCTATTAACAAAGTTTGCAATATTCTCAACCGCACAACTCAAAAACTGATGTACATGTGGAAATTGCTCATGAGAATATAAGTACATGAAGAAATTATAATATTTAGGAAAATGCTTAACAAGTAAGAGACCCGAGTCCTTGAATATTAATACTTACCAAACTTTGTAATAAGAGTACGTCAGTTGTCTGCATTTGCCTTGTTTCATTCTTCAAACAGCTTTTGATGATACCTGACTGGATGAGAATGGATACACTTTAAGATCACATCGATCAACCTTGGCCTAATATTATTTCAAATAACACAGACAAACTTAATTGGTCAAGTGACATTCATGAATGTACAAATGCGGGAGAAAATATGTGCAGTGGAAAAACAGAGTTTGACTGGGGGGGGCTTAAGGCCCTTGAAAGTTGATGTTGAGTTTACGTCACCCGCGCGCGTTATGAAAATTGGGCCGCGTTTTGATATCCATATTCATAAAAAATTCCATTATTTTTGGAAAATTTAACCTTTTTGTGATGATCATTTGTTCTTTTTCAGAGCCTTTTTTGAGTTTGTTGATATCCCATAGTTCTAACATTTAACAAGGAAGTATTTGTTTCTGATGCTCCCCTGAAATTTCGCTAGGTGTGACTGCATCGTGGACGTCTTTTTAGGAAATTTGGACTTGATTAACTAGCATCTCTGCAATAAATGTTTTGACAATACAGTTGATGTGACTTTAATTCACACAGCAAAGTTTTTTCTGCTTCCATCACACACATATCGGTGTCAAATAGATTGAATATTGGTGAGCGATGGGGAATTACAAAACAATGAATAATGAAACAGTTTCCTCGTTTATGACCTGAAAAAAGGGTGACGCTAACTCATATTCGACTTTCAAGTGCCTATAAAGGTTCAGCTGTGGTTATTGAATACTGGAATATTTATTCCAATGGCGGTATTTGGGGTTTTTTTTTCTTATCATACAGTGGACTGCCAGCTTTTTTGTGGGCATTTTTTTTTCAATGGCTGCATTACCATTGGAAATTGGTACATATATGGGTATCTTGTGGTGTTTTAGCTGTTGTGTCGAACTTGAGTTTCACATCTCATTTTTCCATCAGCACAGTGTGGTTTGTGTATTTCAAGATTGTGCAGCAGTTTGTCATTTTCTGAATACAAATTGCATGCAATTGGATGAATTTTATAAGTTACACTTGAGGCACATCCTGCTAAGAACACCGACTCCTTTTTCCAATCTGCAGGCAGAGAAAATTCGACTGTTAAAACACAGGAACTTTGCGGTCAAAACGGCAACTTGACCAAACGCAACATCATGGCGGGTATTCCATTGCAAACCACGGGACCGGTTTCAACGCATAGAGTGGTCAGACTAAACTGGAAGTATTGCATGCTTCGTCAAAAAAATTTGACATGGCCGGGTAGAGTTGGAGAAGCTTGGGCTTGGATCGCTTCTGACGTGCCAGGGGGGCGGGAAACTGTCAGTGTTTGTCAAGCTTTACCGTCGGAAGTTGGATGATTTTGGAAGGCAACCTGACCTGTGTTCATTGGAGCATTACGCAGCAAGATTCTATGAGCCAACCGTCAAAATTCTTTCACAAAAGGTCAAAGAGCGGCTGGTTGCAGATGGGATTGTCGGACAGCATCTTTTTAGATAAGAGCACAGAAATGTGATATGTCAGTGATTTGGTGTAAAATGTTGGATTTGAAGAGTCAAGGACGTAATGTTGTGCAATGAAGTGCTTCGGTGACATCTATGGAATGCTTGTTACTAGACTGACTGCCATTAATAACCATAGATGTTTGTCATTTGACTTCAGGGCCTAAGTATTCAAATGCACAAATACAGCTGATTGTGTAACTATTGAAAACTTGTTAAAAGCTTCAGATAAACTACATGATGGTTTGTTTTTTTGCTAGCCTAGGTGGGGACAAAACATGTACTCAATCGCCCACCCTAAACTGGCCAGACCCCAACTTTACTCGACCTTAACTCTTTGCCCAGCCCGAATTCTAGTTTAGGCCCTTAGGTTAGCCAACTGTCACTTTTTAAAAAAAATGAACAAAAAAAAATCCTGAATTTTTTTTTAATTCTCCATATTTTATCTGAATTAAAAAGTATATGTTAGAATCAACAATGTACAAATATGATACGGTGTAGGTTTATATCAGTGTGAATGACGATTCATTTATGTCTGCCCTGCTAAGGTCCTACTGTCCATACACCTGTTTTGTGTCTCATATGATGTACCAAATTGGATGACGGGTTCTATATTTCGTTTCATTCTAGCTTCAAATGAAAAGATCAATTTGTGACATCGTAAGTACATGTGGTCTATTCATGGTTGCGATGATGCTTAGTAAAAATTTATAGCTTCTCTGGCGGAATGTTTTTATCCCCAATTGTTTGATATAGTGGCCATTTATGCCAGTCTGTAACGTTATTTTTGAAAAATTTTTAAGGCGGAGTGTAAATTGTATGGTCGGCAGTTTCTAAGATATTAGTGAAGACGTATAAATTAAACCGTAACATAAAAAAATACATAAAACCCACTACGAAAGAACTGTGAATTAATCCTGTTACTGTAAGCAACATATTGGTATGACAATCACTTAGCAACCACTCTGTACTTTGTTAAAAATGTAAAATTGGTTTCATTTGAAAAACTATTATTTTAAGAAAAAAAATTCCCCCCCGGGTTTTTTTAATTTTTTAGGTTTTTTCTTTTTTTAAGTGTGTGTTGTTGATACAATGCAAGTTATTACATCGGGAAACAGTGGATTTTTATTAAGGTTGGAAGATAAACAATGAGACAAAAGAAATGGATGAAATATTTCCAGATGATAAGAGCTGGTTTGACTTTCTGATTTCATGTATACTTGAAGATGAAATGTACTGTGTGGTACAGTGTAGCTTTAGTCGCTTCGCCAAATCTTAACATTTTTATCCAGTAATTCTGGATGTAGAAATAATCTATTATAGTTTCATAGTATTCACAATTGTGAAAGGATGTTTGGTTTTATTTGCCACATTATTTTACAGAAAAAAGATACCCTGCAGAAATCGTTTGGGAAAACAGAAATCATGTCTGCCATCTTGCAAACTGCGGGCCCCGTGTCTACCCTTGCTGCCGTCAAGAGCACCAAGATGTCTCTCCATACGATGACAGCGAAACAGTTTATTGAAGCAGCTGCAGATCTTGAAAGAGCACGTTTTGGTGATGTGGTGACTGTCGATTCCAACAATAAGAAGGGCATTCCTGCTACAGTGTTCATCAAAAGGCTGCCCACTGAAATAGACCAGGCTTTGATTGCGAATCCGGATTTGTGTAGTCCAGATGTGTATGCTGCAAGATTTGCAAAGTCGGCGTGCAAAGCGATCGGATTTGCATTGCGGGCTAGACTGGTTGCACTAAAACTTGTCTCAAAGAATCATTTCATGTGAAAGAACTTGCAAATAGGTGTCTGTGTTACTCGTAAGCATTACTCTTAAGGTTATAAAGTAGTTATGAAAATGCATTGATTCGCATTACCCACTTAATACACACTTTAAAAAAGTAATTTCGTAAAGATGAAAATAATTTTGTGGAACCAGACATAAATTACTGATCTCAGGAAGCTTCCGTGTAGGTTAGGACTTTCTAATTGCCTTTTTCTTGACTGACCAATATAGCAACTTGGGGAATGAATTTTGGAATTGTTGAAATGCACTGTGTGTTAGGATAAATCATGTTTTAATTTCAGTGGCACATCAGTTTTCTTGAAAATGTCGGTCATGTTGTGGGCATCGACGGCATATAGAAGTGGGGGAATGTGGGAAGGCCGTTTCCAAGAATTTTTTTGTAAATTGCAGAAAAGACACTTATGATCACTCCAACTTGCAATAAAATGTTATTAAATTTGGTTTATTTGTCACATCAGTTTGCGCAAAGGCTTGATTTTTAATTCGGGAGAGTGGTCTTTGAAATGCACTGCATTTGATACCTGCAAATCCACTAAGTATTAAAAGTCTTTAGTAAAGTCTAACACAGACTATATTGTGGTTAAATGAATTCTAAAATAATATACTAAAGAGGCACAATATGATATATAAACTAAAATATCTTGACGCAAGTTAAACGGTTGTTTCTGGTTCTTTACAAAGAGGAGTTACCCTTTAATAATCTTGGAACACAAGACTGCAAACAAGACCATACACAGTAAATGACACCACCAATGAAGACATTCTGGTTATTGCTTAAGCTCCACTTGACACTTGAGTGAAAGTGCTAATTGACTCAAAAGGTCTATTAAACTCTTGAGTCCACTAATATATAGTGGGTTAGCATTTGTACCATCTTACCTGATAGGCATTGTAAAGAAATGGTCAATTTATTGATCAATAGAGTTTTGAGTGTTCAAACCCTTGAGCTGTGCCTTGATTTGGCACTTAAGTTAAAGTGCTTCACTGTTGTAACAGATGAGTTCTCCAGACTTGGGGGGGGTAAGACATGCCAACTTAACAGCAACAGTGAATTCAAATCGGCATCAACATCTGGCGTAACCTGGGGGCTAGTCCTTATCAAAGAGTAAACGGTAGAAGGGTGCACTTGCGCACGTCGGACAAAGACTTGACTAAAGGCTATAGCTGGTCACGAATATTTAAATTGTAAATGACCGTTATTGGAATTTTCATGAAATGTTTAAATTATCATGATCTTACCTACGCTCTTTTGAATGAAGGTTTTAAATGTGACCCCCCTCATGTTGAATTAACTGCCAATGGCAGTTAAAAGTAGTACACTTTAAAGTTTACTAATAATTTGGTTCTTCTTGGTTGCCTCTCTGCAGAAATGGGAGCAGAGTGCACGCAAAAGTCAAGCAGTCATTTTGGATGCAGAAATATGGAGGCAATTGACAAACCACTGGGCCGTGTCCCCAACCCCGAGCAGTCAAATACACAAAAATGAGTCTCCACGCTAGTACAACCGAGCACGTCATTGAAGCTGCGAGAGATGGAGAGACACTGTCACAAGTTAAAAGAGTGAGAACTTGAAAAGGCCAACTTTGGTACCTTGGTGACTGTTTCGTACAACAAGCAAGGTCTTCCTGTCTCAGTCTTTTTAAAGAAACCGCCTCCAGAGGTCCAACAGGCCCTGAGTGCGAATCCTGATTTGTGTACTCCAGATCTTTATGCTGCTAGATTTGCCAAGGCATCACCTAAAGCGATTGGGTTCCCATTACGAGCTAGGCTTGTGGCACTGAAACTGGTGTCCCACGATCACTTTATGTGAGAAGTAGCAATCTGTTTTACATATGATTGGTTTTGGGGATAGGCCGCACTTAATTTGTCTTCAAATATTTCTGATGAGATAGTATCTCATGATGACATAAAGTAAATAACCAAAACTCTGTTTCATAACTGAAATTCAGCCTAAGAAGTGTACCATGCTTATCAACTGTACAGAAACATAGTCATCGTCCCTTACTGTAATCCGTCATGTACAATCTTTGTCGCATAAGCGATTTTGTGGTGTGGTAACAGTGTCTCTCAGACATCACACAATGATATTGATAATCTGTTGAATATTGTTCAATAGATCAATGAGGCAGCATAGGAAGCTGTCTCAGCGTACTTAATATTTTGGCCAAAGGAATCTTGATAATTGGTATCGCTGAATGTATCACATTGGTCACATAAATTTGCATCCTTCTACCTTGCTGGTCTATTTGAATTACCAGACATATAAGTCACAGTTAAAGCCAGCCTAGATTTGGTATTTAATCCGTATTTGGAAAGGTCTGATGTATTCAAAAATGTTTTACATTCCATCAATAGGCTTGAGTCTAATGTAGATTTGATAACAAAATGGCAGTTACAGAAGTAGTACAATCTTAAGTTACTACATAATTTGGTCTTCTTGTTGCCTCTCTGCAGAAAATGGACAGAGTGCACGCAAAGTCAGAGCAGTCATTTGGGATTGCAGAAATCATGGAGGCCATCTTGAAAACCACTGGGCCTGTGTCCACACCCCGGGCAGTCAAATACACAAAACTGAGTCTTCACAATAGTACGACCGAGCAGTTCATTGAGGCTGCCAGAGCACTTGAAAAGGTCAACTTGGGTACCTTGGTGACCGTTAGCTGCACAGCAAACAAGGCCTGTAGGGTGTCGCAAGTGTTTTTAAAGAAACCACCTTCAGAAGTGAAACAGGCCCTGAGTGCGAATCCTGATTTGTGTACTCCAGATATTTATGCATCTAGATTTTGCCAAGGCATCGCCTAAAGCAATTGGGTTCCCATTACGAGCTAGGCTTGTGGCTCTGAAACTTGTGTCCCAAGATTACTTCATGTAAACATTTTTGAGTTGTATAAAGTAAGTCAATTAGGCACGTTTTCTTGTTGATGATATTGTAATGGTATTCACTGTGTAACAAAACACCAAATTTGTAATGCATTACAAGGGACAAAATACTTCTGGGGCTATGGGAACTTTTTGAGCAAATTCTGCCAAAAAGTAGCCCTCGTAGTGCATTTTACCATAGGCCAAAATTTCTCTCAGGGGCTATTTTGTGAAAACTGAGGGCTAATCGCCCTTAGCCCTTGTTTATTTTGTGCCCTGATGCATAATACCTCCATACATATGTACATGTGTATCAATGATATATTTAACACACACACAAACCTTGTGACCAAAGTTTCCTGAGAGTAATTTTACCATAATTTGGAAAATAACACACTAATTTGATACGAGCACAGAAAAAAATATACCCTTGTTGCTAAGGTCTTAGATTGAAAAATTCTCCAACATGTTTACTAAAAATATACTCTCATTCTGTGCTTCCCTTCTCCTGGACTTGGTCACCCATCTCATAATAACATAATAACAATGATGTTGACCATCTTAGCAGACTTTCACATTATAAATTAGCTATTAGCTAGAATGCCATAACATGACATGATGCAGTTAAACAACAGACTTAGTAGATTTATGACTATGAAAAAGAACTTCATGTAAACATATTTTGAGGCATTTCAGGCATTAAGCGCCATATTTAATATCTGAGAATTGTCGGTCTTTGAGAATCTTGTCTGTCTTCAAGCCCAGGACATGCTTTGTCCCTGGTAGGAATATTCATAGTGATAGCAGTCAGCAGAAACTTGTGTAAATCCAAACTTTTTGCCGTTAATGTAGAGTTAATCTGGTTTGTTTAAACAATTTGCATGTGCCTTTCAGCAGTATGATACTAGGTTATTCTGGTCTTGTTTGTTGCCTCTTTGCAGAGAACATACAGAACGGATGCCCTGAACACGAGGCCACAGCAGTCCTTTGACATGCGAGAAATTATGGCGGCCATCTTGAAACGGCTGGACCTGTGTCTACCACAGATGCAGTGAGATACACTAAAATGAGTCTTCACCAAATCACATCAAAAGATTTCAATGAAGCCGCTCTGGAGCTTGAAAAGGCCAACTTGGGTGCTTTGGTTACCGTTCCCAGTGAGCGGAACAAAGGCAACAAAGTATTTATAAAGAAGTTGCCTTCAGAAATAGAGGCAGCCTTGGTGGCCAATCCCGAGTTGTGTTCTCCCGATCTGTATGCGGCGAGATTTGCCAAGGCCGCACCTAAAGCCATCAAATTTCCTTTACGAGCAAAACTTGTTGCCCTAAAACTTGTCTCCCAAAATCACTTCATGTAGTTTGTCCACTTTTCAGTGATAAACCAGTTGTACTATTATTTTTAAAATCAATTGCATATTTAAAACTTGTTTTATGTGTGCAATGCTAGCTACCATAGTTTCCAAGGAAGTTGTGAGGAAAATGTTTCACGTTATCAAGTGCATGTTGATGTGCGATGGAGAGTGTCGGTAATTGTGATCTGGATTCATCCTTGTGCATTTGAGTGTTTTGAGGTCTGGTTGAATCGTAGGGGGGAATAGTTGAAGATCACATGGTATTTTAAGGACAGCATGATGAAAAGTGAAATAAAAAATAGCCATGTTTGCTTATTTGAGCATCCAGGAACTGAAGAAATTGCGAGTTCGTAAAATGGATGTGATGTAAATTTTCTGCGAGATGTCACTTGGGGACCAGAGGGCAGGCCTATATTGATTCCATCCCACAACACACCAGTTTTGGGAATTTATACCTCTATAAGGTCATGCAATTCCAGAGAAATCCTATTAACACCAAAAAAACCTGACTTTTACAATCATAGCTCACAAAGCGCTTGTACTTAGCGGTAATTTTTATCATGATTGTGAAATGTTTTTTGTTCTTTATAAACTTAGCACTTTTTAAACCCGTAAGTACTGACACATGTTTACTATCAATAACCTATAGGCATGTTGCAATGCAATTATGGGATTGGTTCAAGACACCCTCTGCTTAGGGACTGAACTTTGACCTGTAACAAGAAAGTAGCATAACAGAACCACCTTCTGTATTCAGTCTTTAAAGAACTAGGACCACTAGGGAGGGGATTGTGAAGAAGAAAGGGTTTCATGGAGAGAAGACAATGTTTATATTAGACCAGCTTATGTAGTCTAATTTATGTGGAACTTGGCAATTCTCTGTGTGATAATGGTTGTTAGGTGATGGTTAGGAGATATGCTTCTAACATGGTTCAGTCATCTTCTGTATTGATTAAAATAGACGGACCTGCATAGATTGGCATTCCCTTATAAGAGGTTTTGGTTTGATTTCCTTGTTCACAGAAAAGGCCAGCTTTGGACAACAAACAGGCTCAAACCAGACATAGAGACATCATGATGGCTATCTTACAGACAGCCGGTCCCATATCAACAACAAAAGCTGTGCAGTACACAAAGAGGAGTCTCCATGGTATGACAAGCGCACAATTTGTACGAGCAGCTTCAGAACTCCAGGAAGCTAATTTAGGCTCACTGGTTAACATTGTCCATTCGGGTGGAGCGCGGCCTGCCAAAGTCTTCATTAAGAAGCCACCCGCAGAAATTGAAGAGCCCCTGAGTGGGTATTCAGAGTTGTGTACTGCTCAGATTTATGCCAAGAGATACAACTTGCCCACATCAAAGGCCATTTCTTTCTCGCTGCGTGCAAGATTAGTAGCTGCAAAGCTGGTCTCTCAAAAGCAGTTTATATGATGAGCGGATAATAACATCAGTGTTGCGACTTTGTAACGACATTGGTTGGTTTCAAGGGATTTAACTATATACAAAAAGATATAATGGGGTTGAAGTCCCATTCAACAACTTGTCGTATCTCCTTGTACAAGAGTGTACCGTTGTTGATCCGTTATCAGCCCACGGTTAATAATTATGCAAATTAGTGCATCACACCTGACGCAGTGTTCGCGTAAGTGCGTTGGGTAGCAGGTGCAAACTGCAAAGCCACAAACATGCCACGACTATCGTTTTGCTTTAGATTTTATAAAATGCTTTACGAGGAAAGGTTTCTGTTGAACTGGGAACATTTTAGTATTATATAGCAAAGATAATTAGGTTCCTCAATACACAAGATTTTGTTATTGTAAGGGATTCAAACATGTTACAGAGTGGTTAATCACAAATCAACAATCCTGCTTCCGATGTGTCTGCCTATTTTTATCATCAAATATGCAGATGTATAATTGTATATGCATGGATACATCATTGATTTGTGATGAACCGCTCTGTAACATGTTTTAATCCCTAATTCTTTTCCCAGTGAATCATTGGAGTTGGCAAAACTCACCAAATCTGCGTATAAAAATGGGTTTGTGTAGAATGTTCAGTATCATTCTACAGGTAAAAACAGCACAGTAATTAACCGAGGAGCTAGAACTTTTTTCTTTCAATACTGTAACGAAAGCTCTGATTGAAAATATTTTTCCTATTTATTGACATCTGAGCACTATTTTGATTGGTTGGTTGGAACATAATATCATGTAATGAGCAATTCAGGGATGCTGTAGGAATGGTGGTATGGTTTACACATGAGATACAGAAGCACTATTTTATTTGGGTACTCAGAAGGCTATCTCATGTTGTGTCCTGTAATGAGCCAATCGGAGAGACTGTATCATAGGTGGTAGGTATCAGGCGTTGGAATTTGTCACTGAATCTTTACCAGCCATATAAGTGTACATAAAATTGCTGATGGAGGTTGATGTCAATGTGTCAAAACAAAGGACTTAAAATAAATTATTCTAGGGGTACCTTGATATTGCTAATCCCACAAATTAACCATCTTTTTAAAATAATTAAAATTATTAAAAACAAAAAAGAGGAAAACTGAAAATTTGATAGATGTTAGTGACATGGCATACCTTGCCGTAACTTGAAAACTGTATTTTTATCCCCCTGGCTTGAAAAGCAGAGGGGATATTGCAAGGGTGCGAATGTCGGTTTATGTGTGTGTGTGTGTTCCAGTTTAGTTTTTCAGTTTTCGTTTTTGCGTCTCCTTAGAAATGTTTGTCCGATTTAAACCAGACTTAGGGTTAAGGTGCAATAGGAGTTCCTTCATATGTGGATGAAGTTAAAGGTCAAGGACCACAGTCAAAGGGCATCTGAGGTCATGTTCCAGACTGCCATCTTGCCAGGGGGATGACGCAAGTTTACTTGCAGTATTTTTAAATGTGTAAAAACAAAAACATTCAAAACTAAGCTGCACATGTAAATTGCTTTTAAAGTTTTAAGCTATTTTATATAATGTAGATTGTGTGTATTCATAATGTTAAGAAAATTGTGATGCGGGGATTCATCCGAGATTTGTATCGGTGCACTCGGAGTTTACATGCTCTTGTAAAAAATTGTGTGTATGATGATATCCATCCATATGCAATAATTCATAAAACCTGAAGAAGTGTCTCTTTGTAGAGGCCTATAAGATGATTGGATAAAATTTTGTATTGTGTGATAATTTACTTAGCATTGTCAAGGCAAAAATGTTGGTATTTAACTGGATGTGTGACTTGATAAAAGTTTTAGGAAGTGAGGAAAACTTGGTCATAAATAAGGAAAACATTCAATGTTCATTAAAGATAAGAGAAAGGTGAAGCTTTTTGTCTGGACTCTGTTCTATTGTGTCATTTGTCGTCGGTGTTTAACCGGTACCTTCATAAAAAGTCATACTCATAGTTCTAAGACTTGCATGTATCACTCAGCCGTAATGACAAACATACCCGGTACTGGGTTGTGCTGCTTTGCACCTTAGGAAGACCAATTCAGTGGGACCAGGTTGTAATTGAAGATGGTTTGAACAGCTTTACATTCATATCATTTGACATAATACATTTACATGCAGGAGTGTTTGTCGGCATGGTGTAGCAATTACCCTAATTACAAAATTTACATCTTAACACAGGAATGTGAATATAAACGTTTACTCAATCACATAACTACATTCTTTGTAAACTGAAACTTTTATTTATTGAAACATTGACCCGAAATATGTGATGGCACTGTAGGAAGTACTTGAAATGCAGCATACCCAAAATGCAATTTAACAGTTTGGCAGATCAGAGCAATAACCTATCACTGCTTGGGTTTTTGTTTTCTGTACAGGTCAAGATGCAACTAACCAAGTCGGGTATTCTGAGCCCGAATTCCATAGTGTCCAAACGATCCATCATGGCTGCTATACTGCAAACAGTTGGCCCTGTGTCCACCAACATAGCCATTCGCGCCAACTGGAAATTCCTCAAATGTTCCACGGCTCAACAGTTCATCGCTGCAGCTGCTGAACTCGAAAAGCTTGGCTTCGGTACGGTCGTCAGTCTGTCTGGAAAGAGTCGTGCACAGCAAGTGTTTGTAAAGACGGCTCCCCCGGGAGCGCAACTGGCATTGGAAGCCAACCCGGATTTATGCGCACCTGATGTGTATTCGGCAAGGTTTCACCGACAAGCTTCAAAGACTATAACCTGGAATGTTCGGTCAAAACTGGTTGAAATGGGTCTTGTCTCTCAGAAGCAGTTTATGTGATTATGCACGTGTTTGTGTGTGGAATTCAATGATTTAACTAGAAATTTGTAGGCTTGTAGAATGCATAAGTAATGTTACCGTGAAGAGCATTGAACACCCAGTAAGACATGGGCTGCTTCGCATTTTAAACACGGAGTTACAATATGCTCATCCACTAAGGACACAGTTCAGTGGGTTGTACTTCTACAAACATTGACATGAACTTACCTTGTGTGATCTGGGTATCATATATCATACCCAAAAGATTGGGGGTGTATTTTCCAAATACACTGGTGAATGGAAGGTACTGAACTGTGCCAAGGGAACTGAGATTTTACCTGCTCATAGTGAAAGTTTAACAATGTTATTTACAGTAGGCTGTATGTCAGAATCAGCTTGAATAACAAGCAGCATTGATTTTGCACTAATGCTACCACAACAGTGGGTTTAAAAATTTGAATCTTGACAGTAACTCGAGACTACTCAAATTTTGTTTCCAATACAGGGTGAAGTGAAACGATCTCAGTCTGGTATCCTGAGCCAGTACTCCCTAGTGTCAAAACGTAGCATCATGGTCGCCATCTTGCAAACTTTGGGACCGGTTTCTACGTGCCAAGCCGTCCGCGGCAACTGGCGCTTTCTCAGAGGTGTAACGGCCAGGCAGTATGAAGCGGCGGCTCTTGAACTCGAACACCGGGGCTTTGGAACTGTTGTTAGTGTCACTGGAACAAGTCGTACGCAACAAGTGTTTGTGAAGAAAACACCCGCTGAAGCCCAATCAGCGTTGGAGGGCTATCCAGATTTATGCACAGTGGATATTTATTCTGCAAGGTTTCATCGCCAGGCCCCAAAGTCTATTACTTGGAATGTTCGGTCAAAATTAGTTGAAATGGGTCTTGTTTCAAGGAAACAGTTCATGTAATAGAACAAGTTAATATTTACTGATGTCATCGTGATGGTTTGATAATCAGTAGAGCCTATTATGGTATTTTTGTTTGGCTTTAGGTTAATGGTTTTTGATATGTTTGTATAAGTTTGGAAGAAGCAGTGGACCGTTTGGCAAAGGTGAATGTACGTTGGTATGGGCACGTGTTGAGGAAGGATGACAAGAATTTTTTAGAAGGGCTTTTGAGTTAGAGGTGGGCGGTCTGAGGAGAGAACGACCAAAGAAGATATGGAAGAAGCATGTGGAGGAGGAGAGTAGGTGGTTTGGGTTGAGGATGGAGGATGCATTGAAATGGGCGAAGTAGGAGGAGGGAGTAAGGGTGTGTGGTGGATCCGGCCACCCCCGTTTTATGGGGACAAAAACCTGATTTAAAACTTTGGTTTTACTACTACTTTTAAACATACAAGTTGATAATATTTGGTGTTATTGAAAAGGCAGGAGGTTAATACTAGAGTTTAAGTAGGCGGGTGAAACTATGTACAAATGCCCATAGACGATTTAGAGGTAATAGCGCCACCAAGAGACGATTTCTCCAAGGCACAAATTTCATAGAATATGTAGATGACACATGGTTAAAACATCTAGTATTGGCTTCTAACCACTGTTGGTCCATAACCTTTCAGTTATCGTCCAGGTTTTATATAGATGAATTAATGTGTGTGAACAACATTCTTGCAATCATTCAGGACATCTATTATATATACAATCAAAAATTGTTTTAGTCACCTTTATTGATCAAATATTGTATCCAAACAATTCCTACATAACTTTGTGTACCACTCTAAAACCCTCTCAACAACAGCGCCACATACAACCGTCTATCTGAAAGCCACATGGTACAGCCTCCACTGTCCTGATTAAGTGGCATATCCAGATTTATTTATAGGATCCTTGTTTCAAGGCACGAAATAGATTGTTTCCCATGAAGGGTGAAAAAGATAGAGGATGTGAAATTCTGAAAACTACTCAGCAATTTGGCATTTTGTACATGTCAACTAGAAGATTCACACCTCTAATTACACCTCAACCCTACTGCCAGGCATTGTTAAAATTAGTGACAGTGGGCCACATACCTAAGTTGACCTCTCAAAAAAGCTTGGATTTGCCTAAAATGGCTGCAATTTTCAGCTGGATGTCATTGTTAGGGTTCTGCTTAAAGGAGCATATGTAAATCAGAAGTGTCCATCACTCTATTTAAATTTTTCAGGCCGAATACATATCTCTTTCTGCAGTGAAAAATGGCCGATGCTTCTATTCAAATAGTCTGTGTTGGGTGGTAAATTTTATTGGGTGCCGATTTCTCAAGGGATACTGGTCAAACCCTGTAATTTTCATGCTTGGCAGGCTGACAGTATCAAGATCTTCGGAGAAAACCTAATATTTAAGGTACCAGCCGCATGATAGCGAAGAAATGAGTTTCTTGGTGGCGTGTTTGTACATGAAAGTATAGGCAGTTTAATTAGAGGTGTGAAAACAGAAGTTACTCAGTAGCGCTACATCCCATTAATGCATATCTACAACAACTGAACTTGACTTAGCATGTCGGCTTTTCGTTGTGATGTTAAATGGTCCCACGCAGCATGTCTTTTGGTGTGTCCTCTAGAAGCTGTGTGAGCGCTGGAGGCAACTTGGATTTGTACGCTCCTGATGTTTATAATTGTCTGGTGACATTGATGTTTCATTGACAAGCTTCACACTTCCAGTAGAATTGCCTGTTAGAACTGTTGCAGTGGGACTGGTTTTGAGAAAGCAATTTTTGATGCTATACAAAAAGCTAAAAGACTTAACTACTGAACTTGCATTAGGTATTGAATAGTTACCTACCTATTACTTAATAGTAAAGCTTTAAACTTTGGGTAATTTTTTTAACTTGGTAAAGTATGAAAATTATTAAGTTCATTGTCAACTCAGTGCAACTTGGTTTTTGTTTCCAATGCAGGGCAAAATGAAAGGATCCATATCTGGTATCTTGAAACAAAGAGCCATCCTCTCGAAGAGCACAATAATGACAGCTATTTTGCAAACTGTTGGACCTGTTTCATCCTGTCAGGCTATCCGCAGTAACTGGAAATTCCTGAAATCTACCACGACTCAACAGTTCCAAGCAGCATCTGATGAGCTAGAAAAACTAGGCTTTGGGATGTGTGTCACTCCTACTACCAAAGGTCGTTCACAGTTGGTCTTTGTGAAAAATGCACCAGAGGAAGCTCAGCAGGCATTGGAGGCTAATCCGGATCTTTGTCAGCCAGATGTTTACAGCATAAGGTTTTATCGACCTGCTTGCAAAGACGAAATAACTGGTACTTCTTTCGAGAACAGACTGGTTGAAATGGGCTTGTGTACACACAAGCAGTTTATGTGACTAAAAAACTACAAACTATTAAAAAACGCTGACAGCCCAGCTTCTGAGTGACCACTTCAACAGATAGAGTAATATGTACAGATATTCGTAATTCCCTTTTTTTTTGCTGCTTAAAGTTGTACTTTTATCCGGGGACTTTGACCTAGTATCAAAAGGCCTTGAAAGATTATTAATTTTTAATTTTTACGGATGGCTTGACTGTACAACATTCTTTAGCTGCATAAAAGTTGTACTTTGTTCCTGAGGACTTTTAGTTAGTAATCAATCAGAATCTTGTTCTGCAAGGTTTTATCTCTAAGTCTTTGAGACAAGTTACTTGGATTTTTCTGCAAACTGGCTGAAATGGGTCTTGCTGCAAAGAAGCTAATAGTATGTCATTACTGAATCAACAAGCCTATTATGTATTTGGGAATGGAGTGTTTGTGTTTAGGTGAATGGCATGTTGATATTTGATACGAAGTTGATAACAGGTTTTCACAGTGTGCTCGGGTTTCCTTCTTTGTTGCTTCTCAAACTGGGCTTTCTTCTGTCAACCTGTATGATAATCATGTGAATTTATTTTAGTATTTAACGACACAATCAACACAATCGTGTCAAACCTAGTTTCTTGTGATACTAGATGACACGATTGTGCTGATGTGTCGTTCACTCTAATACCTCCTCAATACTATTTTCTGTCCGTAAACTCAACTACGACAAGTGGCCCAAGAAAGGCAGAAATGAAACTTTTTCATACATGGAACATTTTGCTGAAGTACTATAGAACTTTTTGCAATGGAATCTCCGAGAGCATAAACAACGGGATTTAAAATCACAAAATGAACCTTTCAGCATGTACAATTGAAAAGTCCCAGAGCCATTTTCACATTTCCACAACCAACGGACCAAACATTTGCAAACCAAGTGCCATTTCTACCTACATGTCAAGGTTTCTTTGTGTCAAGTGAAGGTTTCTTCCTCAGAAATTCTACACATCCCAGAAATTAAAAATCGTAGTATGAACTGGTGGTACTGTAGTACTTTCTGGTTGTTTGCTGTTGTGTTGGAAATGGTCCCACACGTATCTGTAAAGAAGCGTCATGAAAGCTTTGAGAGTGGTGCAGGCCAACCTCAGATTTTTGCACTTCTGTGATTTCTTAGACAAGCTCCAAGAAGGTGGGATAGGCATTACTGTTGGGTTGACTAGTTTTGAAAGCAGTTTGTTGCATTTGCATAAAAAAGAACTGAGCCATTTTATGATAATGAAGTGTTTGCTAGCTAGTGCTTATATTAAGCTCTCCAATGTTTTTTTGTAGTTTTGTCCATTAGCTTTGCAAAAAATGACAACATGAAGTTCCTGTCAACTCATCACCACTTGGGTTTTGTTTTCAATGCAGGGCAAAACAAAAGGTACAATACGGCATCCTTGGAGCCAAATGCCATCCTCTCGCAGCGTACAATAATGACAGCTATTTTGCAAACCGTTGGACCGGTTTCAACTTGTCAGGCTATCCGCAGTAACTGGAAATTCCTGAACTTAAACGACACAACAATTCCAAGCGGCAAATCTGATGACTGGAAACACTGGGCTTTGGACGGGGTCAACCTAAAAAAAGGTCCGTTCACAGTTCGTCTTTTTGTGAAAAGGGCACCAGGAGGGAAAGTGCAGCATGCATTGGAGGCTGACCCAGATCTTTGCCTGCCAGAAGTTTACAGCAACAAGGTTTTATCGAACCGCTTCAAAGATAATAGCTGGAACATTCGTTCGAACTAGTTGAAATGGGAATTGTGTCACATAGCAGTTTATGTGACTAATGAAAATTACGAACTTAAAAAGAAGAAAATTAAGGTTGTTCCAACAGACCTTCAACAGATATTTTTCGGTACTCATTCTTTGGCTGCATAAAAGTTGTACTGAGGTACTTTGACCTAGTACTGGCTGGCCGCAAAGACTATTAATGTTCAATCAAAACTGGTTGAAATGGGTCTTAATAGTTCTAGTTAATGTTTAATACTTTACAATGTGAAACTTATTAGCTGGCTTACAAATGACCACTTGAACCGATATAATCATTGGTACTTAATTCTTTTGCTGCATTAAAGTTGTACTTGAAGCAGGTTACTTTTGCAAGGTTTTATGGATAGGCCTCGAAGTTCGGTCCGAACTGGTTGAAATGACTTTAGCTTTAAGAAGTTAATATTTACCGATGTCATGACTGATAATCACAGTCTATTGTCGTATTTGGGATTGGAATGTGTGTGTTTAGGTGACTAGCATTTGACATTTTGATAAGTTTATGATGTGTTATGGGAGTGCCAGTTGCTATGTGTTCAGGTATGTGTGTCAATTGGAGGTTTCTCAGAAGTGCTACATCCCAGAAATTCAAAGCTGCTGTACTAAACTTGAGCAAGATAGCTTCTGGTTTTGCTGCTCTGGCAGAAATGGTCCCACACGTCTTATTAATAAAGAAGTCTTATGGAAGCTGTAGGCAAACTCAAACATCTGGTTTCATTTGTCCAGCTTTAAAGACTGCAGGTTGAAATAGGATGTTAAAACTGGATGTGGTGGAACAAGTTATGAGAAAACAGTTTAGGTGCAATTCAGAAAAACTACCCAAAATGCCTAGTGCTTAAAAGCTCTCAGTTTTGTATTTTGTCCATTTTAGATTTGTAAAATATAACTGAGGTTCCTTGTCAGCTCATCACTACTTCATTTTGTTTTCAATGCAGGGCAAAATAAAAGGATCCAAGACTGGCATCTTGGACCAAAATGCCATCCTCTCAAAGCGTACAATAATGACAGCTATTTTGCAAACTGCTGGACCGGTTTCAACCTGTCAGGCCATCCGCAGTAACTGGAAATTCCTGAAAGCTACGACGACTCAACAATTCCAAGCGGCATCTGATGAGCTGGAAAAGTTGGGCTTCGGGACTGGTGTCACTCCTGGCAGAGGTCGTTCACAGTTGGTCTTTGTGAAAAAGGCACCAGGGGAAGTTCAGCAGATGCTGGAGGCTAACCCGGATCTTTGTCAGCCAGATGTTTACAGCACAAGGTTTTATCGAGCCACATCAAGGGCAATCAACTGGAACATTCGTTCGAGACTGGTTGAAATGGGACTTGTGTCACAAAAGCAGTTTATGTGACTAAAAGCAAACTACATTAAAATTTAAAAAAAACAAAAAAAACTGACAGCTGGTTTCTAAATGACCACTTGAACAGATACATTTATCAGTACTTCTTTTGCTGCATTAAAGTTGTACTTAGATCCTGGGGACTTTGACCTAGTATCGCTAGGCCTCAAAGACATTACTTGAAATATGTGATGTGATCTGGGAAAACCTGCCACATGTCGCACAGGACAGTTTCAAAAAAATAAAGAAAATAGCTTAAAATCTGTTATATTGTACTTTATTTTTTGTCAGATTGTATAAGGCATAACTTTTAATGTGTATCAAAGAAGAAGGAAGTAAACAGTTATGTAAACTTAATATTTCAAACTCTGCAGTGAGAGTAAAAACTCAAAATATAAATTTCCTATCATGTGGTGGGTTTTCCCAGATTGCATCACATATTTGGTCCAAACTGGTTGAGATGGGTCTTGTTTCAAAGAAATGCTTCATGTAATAGAAGTTGATTCTTATTGATGGCTTGACTGTTCAAATTTAAAAAAAAAAAATGTTCCTAGGAACTTTAACTTGGTAAAGCATCAGATATTGTTCTGCAAGGTTAAGCCTTGAAGAGTATTACTTGGAATGTTTCAAAACTGGTTGAAATGGGTCTTGCTCCGAAGAAGTTAAGAGTATGTCATGACTGATCAACGGAGCCTATTATGTATTTGGGATTGAAATGTCTGGGTTTAAGGTGAATGGCATTTGACATTTTGATAAAAAGTTGATAATATTCTGTGTTTTGGGAGGAGGTAGGATGTTAGCATTCAAAGAGTGAAATATTTGTTTTTCCAAGCAGGTTGAAATAGATCAATGGGCCATTATGAAATCAGTAGCTTTGTCCCCTGACTTAAAGAATTTATAGGTTTAAATAATATTCAATTTCTGTCTGTAAACGGTCAAATGCAACAGAGTGGCCAATGAAGGGCACAAATTTAAACTTTTGCTCATAGCATGAAAATTTTGAAAGTCCAGTACTGAAAATTTTCAGCCACTTTTTGCTCAGTGCCAAAACATGAGAGACAAACATTTTGCAAACCGTGTGCTAGTTTCTACATGTCAATTGTCATTGTATCTGTGTCAATTGGGGTTTTCTGGTATAGCTTCTGGTTTTGCTGTTGTGGTGGAAATGGTCCCACACATGTCTTAGTAAAGAAGCGTTCTATGGGATTCTGGAGGCAACTCGGTTTTGTGCATTACAGATGTTTGAAACATTGGGTTTCATTGATTAATTTCAAAACCTGTAGGTTGAATAGGCAGTTCAAACTGGTTGTTGTGGGACAAGTTTTGAGAAAACAGTTTTTGTTGTGATTCAGAAAAACCACAGAACATGTCATTTGATAACTAAATAGTTTACCTACCTAGTACTTACTAGAAAAGCTCTCAAAAGTTTTGCATTTTTGTCTATTATTTAGCTTTGCAAATAGGAAAATTACAAGGTTCCTTGTCAACTCATCACCGCTTGGTTTTGTTTTCAATGCAGGACAAAATAAAAGGATCCAAATCTGGCATCTTGAAACAAAGTGCCATCCTCTCGAAGCGTACGATAATGACGGCTATTTTGCAAACCGTTGGGCCCGTTTCAACATGTCAGGCCATCCGCAGTAACTGGAAATTCCTGAAATCTACGACAACTCAACAATTTCAAGCGGCGTCTGAGGAGTTGGAAAAGTTGGGCTTCGGAACAGGCGTGAATCCTAATAATAGAGGTCGTTCACAGTTGGTCTTTGTGAAAACGGCACCGGGGAAAGCTAAGCAGGCATTGGAGGCCAACCCAGACCTTTGCCAACCGGATGTTTACAGCACAAGGTTTTATCGAACCGCATCAAAGAAAATCAATTGGAACATTCGTTCGAAACTGGTTGAAATGGGACTTGTGTCACAAAAGCAGTTTATGTGATATTACTCATTTACTTATTCAAACTGAGCACACTTAAAACTGCCACAACAAAACTGTTTGCCAGTTTCCAAATGACCATTTCAACAGATGCAATCATTGGTACTTAATTCTTGTGCTGCATAAATGTTGTACTGTGACCCAGGGGACCTTGACCTAGTAAAGCATCAGTATCGATAGTTTTCTAAAGTTTATAATTTAGTGACTTACAAAACACCTTGGTTTTGTTTCCACTGCAGGACGGAGTGAAGATATCCAAATCTGGAATCCTGAGTCCAAATTCTGCAGTGTGCAGAGAAAGCATAATGATGGCAATACTGCAAACTGTGGGTCCGGTCTCGACCTGCAAAGCCATCCGCTGTAACTGGAAAGGCCTCAGACCAGCCACAACTCTGCAATTTCAAGCAGCAGCTCAGGAGCTTGAGCAAGCTGGCTTTGGAACTGTGGTAAATTTGTCTTCGCAACAAGTATTTGTCAAAAAGAGCCCTGCAGAGGCTGACCAATCGTTGCTAGCACATCCAGACCTTTGCCAACCGGAAATTTACGCAGAGAGATATCATCGGCAAGCATCGAGAACTATTATATGGAGAGTGCGATCTCAGTTGGTAGACATGGGGCTTGTGTCTGAGAAGCAATTCATGTAATGAAAAGACAATGCTATTGATGATAAAACCTGGAAGTCGTAGTGCTATACTGACGCTACTGTGATTAAATGGTGGTGTAATTGACAACAATGGTGTGATGCAAAGTTTATGTGTGGTGTAAATGTTTCAGTGGCAAGATAACCAGTGAGGTTCAAGAACTGCTTTTGATAACAGTTAATCATTGACATGTTGCAATGAGTTTGTGCAATTTGTTGGTTCTCTTCACATGTGTTTGTTGACATTAAAGAATCTTCAAGATGCATTTGGAAATTGTTTGGTGCTTTGCTGTGGATACTTGTGCATTGGTTAATACTAAGCTGACATGCAGTTGATTGGAACTACATAATGACAATTATCAAGAAGGACAAAGGAACTAATTGGTGTTCTGTTTGATTAGTGTTTCTATGGGCTCTTGGTCTAGTGAGAGGGGTGCTGTTTTACCCTTAGCTTATAATCAAAATGCATATTACCTTTTAGCTTATCAAACTGCACATTTTTTGTACTATAGGCTGCTGTTCAACTCTGATAGGCATTGTGACCAGTAGAAAGTAAATTGTTAAGAGACTTTAGGGAACATGCTGATATGTTATTTAATGATAAACAATAACACAGAACCACACTTGGTTTGTTTTAATGCAGGGGAAATGGATGGCATCAAAGTCGGGTATCTTGAGTCAGTACGCCATTGTCTCCAGACGCACTGTGATGGCCGCCATCTTGCAAACGATTGGACCGGTTTCTGTCTGCAGCGCAATTCGTGCCAATTGGAGATTTTTGAGGTCGGCCACGGCTGGCCAGTTCCAGGCTGCAGCCACTGAACTTGAAGCCCTAGGACTTGGCTCTGTAGTTAGCGTAGGAAAAGGTCAACGTGTGAAGCGGGTGTTTGTCAAAAAGTCCCCTGCTGAAGTCTGCCAGGTTTTGGAAGCCAATCGCGATCTCTGCACGCCAGAAGTTTACGCAGCTCGTTTTCAACGGCAAGCCACAAAAAAAATCAATTGGAAAGTCCGAGCTCAACTGGTTTCTATGGGTCTTATGTCCGAAAAACAGTTCATGTGATCCCCAAATCTCGTACAACAAGGGTTAATCTGCATGAATGAAAGGGTATCATACTACACAAAGCATAGCGGGTACAGACATGGGACAACTACACATGCATCATGCACTTTACAGAAATTGGAACTGAATGTACATTATCACGCCAACAAAACAGTAACTTGTTGATGTCTGGTTTTGTTTTCAATACAGGGACGGAAACGACCCCGGATCGGCATTCTGAGTGGAAACTCTATCGTCTCACGGCGCACCATAATGACCGCCATTTTGCAAACGTTGGGACCTGTTTCCACATGCAGAGCCATCCGGGCAAACTGGAAATTTCTCAAGTCGGCTACAATTCAACAGTTCCTATCGGCCGCTGTGGAGCTTGAAAAAATTGGCTTTGGAACGTTAGTTGCCATATCGCAGCAAGTTTTTGTTAAAAAGCACCCCGATGATGCTAAAGAAGCATTGGAGGCTAACCCAGACATCTGCAAAGCAGAAATTTACGCAGAAAGATATCACCGGCAACCTTCTAAAGTGATCAACTGGTATGTTCGGTCGCAACTGGTTGCTAAGGGACTTGTATCAGAGAAGCAATTTTTGTGATTTTTAAAAAATTACCACGAAAAAAAATTAAAGGAAGCATAACATACAAAATATGCATGTGAAAATCAAATTAGATTATTTATAAAAGATCATTATGGTACAAGTTATGTGGAAATATTTAAACATTAAGAAAAACCCATTAAGATAATTAGGAAACTTACCATTTGTGATTATAAAAAATGCACTTGCTGCTTTAAATGAGGCGTGCTCAAGATAAAGCTTAGGAATGGGTAAACACAATGAATATTTTTAATCTTACAGCTCCATTATTTTAAAACATGTATGGAAGTTTGTTACATTTGCTTTAGAACAGTGTGATCAAAATTTATAACATTCTATCAAAATGTGTAGAGATAATGTGGAGAATCTCATCCAACACATTGCTTAGTGCTAACCAAATAATCTTGCATAATTGGGTAATGGGGGGGGGGAGTTATGAATAGCGAAATATTTAAACATGGTTCAGTTTTCTTTGTGATTTTTACAGAATTTAACACTTTGCAGTGTTTTGAAAGTCCAACAATTAAAAAATGTAAATAATCAGCTTTACAGTATTAAATAAATGTAAATTAGATTGAAAGATGGTAGAAATTAACTTTAAATGATCATAAACTCCCCGGACCCCTGTTTTTAAAAGCAGCATGTTTATGTGAGGTTAAGTTTTAGGTAGCAGTTGTGGGTTGGTGGGGATGATTTGAATGCAGCAATATTTATTGTGTGTTTTATTTTTCTTGTGTTCTTTTGGCATTTTCAGGCTACAAAATAACCTAAGGCACCCTCTATTTGCATTGGTGCCCTAAAACATTTGCTATTCTTTAACATGTAATAATGCCTTGTTGCCCTTTTAAAATTGGGCAAAATTGCCTAGCCCACCCTAATTCTTATTTTGGAGCCTGCGTTCTCCATTGTGACCCTACATTGGGTCCATGTGGTGATACTTTTGTTTTCAACGGCCATTTGGTTAATACCATGCTTATATTTTGTGGCCGTGTTCGTCATCTTGCTTGTTGGTCACATTTTTTTAATGTGAATTTGTTGTGCATTTTAATGATCCTATCCCGCGCTTATGTGGTGAAATCCTGTGAACAAATATTTTGTTATATAGAAGCTTGTTTTGGACTGCATTTATTGTCTTGTGTGTTCAAATTGGCTTGTGTGTTTTGTGTGAACCTTTGTTATAACCCTATCCCGAATCGTGTTCTGGTGTCATTTTTTATTTTTGGCCAATTCCATGCTTATCTTATGAAATCCTCTAAATAAATAGTTTGGGCTGCATTTTTTGTTGTAACTTGCTTCAGATGGTGCATCAAGTTCTGGACTCATTGACCTCTAGATATCGTTCTCTTTTAACTGTCATTGTCAGTGTTTTAACGATTTGTCGTTGTCTAATGATTTAAAATATACTATATTCGACATCAGAGTACGTTTTGAGGGGAAAAATTGCAAATCAAAAGCAAATTTGACACGATGGAACAACAAATAATCACAGTGCACAGATAAAATCTGTGATATTACAAGGAAAGAAAGTTAACAGGTTGCTACCCATACTGATACACAAAGTATTGCGATTACAAATAAAGTTTAAGAGGATATGGACGAGTTCATGTTTGATTTAAAACCTGTATTTTACATTTGCTGTTTACATTGTATAGTCAAAAACATTTTTATAGATGACTTTACTGTGATATTAACCATTGTTTTAAAGTTAGACAAATTTACTGAAGAGTTAACTTATGTATATTTGTAGTTGAACAACCATGCACTGTATTGCGAATTGGACATTTTTATTTTTAATAAAGCACCGTTTTTATGTAGGTAAAATTTGTATAGCCTGTACTCCTGTCCTGCATACACGTGCACAACTCTTTGTAAACTTTAATGATGAATATGAATATATGGTGAATCTGTAGGTACATAAAAATGACATGCAATTTTACTTAAAATGAACAAATGGACGATTGAGCAACATTTGTTTTTGTTTTTTTTTTTTCTTTTAGATGCAAAGTATATAAAAGTTGCATCAATAAATGGTTCATTTTATAAATTAATGATCCAGGATTGTGTAAACTTAACTTGATAGTAAGATCCTCCAGTTTAATACTGAAATGTATGTGAAAAGTTTTAAACAATCATACACTGTATTGCGAATTGGACATTTTAATTTTTAATAAAGCACAGTTTTTGTATAACTTGTGTACCCGTCTTGCCTACAAGTATGCGACTCTTTGTAAACTTAATGGCAAATATGAGGGGATGTGGTAATTTGATTCTGTAGACATAAAAAAATATGGACATGCAATGTTAATTTAAATTTTAAAAAATGGAGGATTTGGGCAACATCAGTTTTTGTTTTGTTTTCTTTGTGTTTTCTTTTAGATACATTTATATAAAGTTGCATTTATATAAAGTTGCATCAATAAATATTCAATCTATATGAACCATGATTGTGTTTACATTGATAGTAAAACCCTCCAGTTTAATGCTGAAATGTGTTGGACGGTGGATTTGTGGCAAGTGCTAGTTGAACAATCATTCACTTTTTTGTGAATAAAGTGATTTTTAATAAGTGGCATTTTTTATTTGGGCAAAATTTGTATAGCTTGTACACATCTATTGCCAAGAGAAGGTATAGTGTTCTTCCCACAATGCATTTCTTCAAATACAATTTTTGCACTGGTTGTCATGCGAGTTTATAGTGACAAGAAGTATTTAAGTTACAATATTGGGTTAAGTACTGTTCTTTTAGGTACTTTTTGTCGCTATAAACTCGTGTGACAACCACTGCAAAAATTTCATTGGTAGAATTGGAAGAAATGCATTGTGGGAAGAACTCTACCTCCTCTTTCTATTGCCTACAAGTATGCAACTCTATGTAACATTAGCACATTTTATCCAAGGTCATTCTCGGCTTTTACTGCAGCTGTTGGAACAGAGCTTCCCTTGGGAATAATGCCTCGAGACAAAAATAAGGGCCTCTATTAAAATCTGAGGTCCATTCGCGAAACTCAGTTATAAATCTATGTGCATACTATGTCATGCCTGAGTGAACCAACTTACCCAAAGTACTGTTTAACAGGTATGAAAAGGACATTCGCAAGAGTTAGTATACACGTAGGGTTATGCATGAAGTTCGCGAACGGACCCCAGAATCCCTAAATTTGGGCGACACAATTATCAACCTTGTCTCCTCACTATCATTGCATCGAAATTGAGTTTTTGGCTTCAGAAGGAGGTTCATATTTTTCTCATTAGCGCAGTCAAATTTAAGCCCCGGGAAGTGTTTCCTTTTTATCCCCCTGGCTTGAAAAGCAGAAGGGGGATTATGCTATCAGTCAAGGCGTCGGCGGCGGCGTCTGCGGCGTCGGCGGCGTCCAACACAATCTTGTGAACGCGATAACATGAGACCCATAAGGGTTATGGTGATGTAACTTGGTGGGTGGGATCGGACTGCCATGCCCTTCATCTGATTAGATTTTTTTTTTTTTTTTTTTTTTTTCATTGGTAGAATTGGAAGAAATGCATTGTGGGAAGAACTCTACCTCCTCTTTCTATTGCCTACAAGTATGCAACTCTATGTAACATTAGCACATTTTATCCAAGGTCATTCTCGGCTTTTACTGCAGCTGTTGGAACAGAGCTTCCCTTGGGAATAATGCCTCGAGACAAAAATAAGGGCCTCTATTAAAATCTGAGGTCCATTCGCGAAACTCAGTTATAAATCTATGTGCATACTATGTCATGCCTGAGTGAACCAACTTACCCAAAGTACTGTTTAACAGGTATGAAAAGGACATTCGCAAGAGTTAGTATACACGTAGGGTTACGCATGAAGTTCGCGAACGGACCCCAGAATCCCTAAATGTGGGCGACACAATTATCAACCTCGTCTCCTCACTATCATTGCATCGAAATTGAGTTTTTGGCTTCTGAAGGAGGTTCATATTTTTCTCATTAGCGCAGTCAAATTTAAGCCCCGGGAAGTGTTTCCTTTTCATGTTATGAAAAAATATGGTCAACCACACAAGCTCACACCAGAGGGTGTTTTGAATCAATCCCATAATACATTGCAATATGCCTATACTGTACTGTTCTAAACACACGTTAGTACTTAGGCATAAAGTGTTCCAAAAGTTTAAGTACAACAAGACATTTCATGATCATGCAAAAATTCCATAAGTACCAATACTCTGTGGGCTAAAATGAGTGTTGAAATCAGTTTTTGTGTGTTAAAAATAGGATTTTTGTGGGATCACATGACCTTATTGAGGTGAGGTGTATTTTCCAAAACTGGTGCATTGTGGGATTGACTCAATACACCCTCTGCTCACAGTGTCCTGTGGACTAGTTTGGTGGACATTTCTGCTTCTATCCAAACAACTTGACCAATTTGTAATTGGATGTGTTTGGTAATCTGCTTCCATTTGAGGGAGAAAACATTGTATGTAAAAAAATGGGCCACCCACCTTTTGGAATTGTGAAGCTTGGCCCTAGTGTTTTGCAGTCTTTTCACATTTCTAATAGTTCATAGTTTATATGTAATGTTATATGAGGTTACCAATTAAGTAACATGTTTGCAGTATTTAAACAAATCAAAGTGAAGCATTTTAAAGATAATTGTGAAATAATAATGGGCTTATTATAACATAAACAGTTTAAAGTCTAGTGATATTTTTACATTGTTGTATGAAAGTTAATTCTGTGAATTAAAAATTGAAGTAAAAGTTATGTCTGACTGTATTGTTATAATTTGGATTCATTTTTCTTTTAGCAGAATCTATGGTTACATTTCTTTAAAAAAAAATCCTGCAGTTTTGAATGGTAAAGTATTATGGATCCTTCAGGTCTTTAACTATCAGGAATAGCGTGGATCATTTTTATCCCCCCGGCTTGAAAAGCAGAGGGGATTTTGCGATAGCGCACGTGCCTGTATTATATGTGTTTGAGTTCGGTTAGGTTTTAGTTTTTCATGTCTCCTTCGAACAGTTTAAGTCCGATTTACACCAGGCTTGAGGTTAAGGTGCAATAGGGGATCCTTCATGCATGGATGATGTCAAAGATCATGGACCAAGGTCAAAGGTCATCTGAGGTCATGTTCTAGACCGCCATCTTGCCAGGGGGATGCAAGTTTGCTTGCAGTATTTTTATGGCTTAAAAAGGAATTATTTTCTTTGGAGGGATCCCTGAATATTGTGATTTTTTAAAGACCCCTCATTTACAACAACCTAAGTTTATGACGCCGCCTCACTGGCATAACCATTTATTTTCAGGGGCGCAGGCAGACCAACAATAATTTTGGGGCATCCAAATATTGCAAGTTTATGCCCTTCCTCCATTTTGGTGTGTCAAAAATTATAATCCCAAATATTTGGGACATCCTTCCAAAGAGGATTTCAGCCACCTAGATGGGATGTTAGAGTTAAAAACACTGCCAAATTTAAACACCAAATATTGCACATTTGCTTTGAACAATTACTCATAATTGACTGGACTTAAGTTTGCTAGTTACTATATTTCAAACTTTGCAGACCAGGTGTACCAGAAACACTGCATCATGCGAGATTTGTATACATATTTAGAGTATAGCCTTGAAAAACTACATGCAATTTGAGTACATTTCCCCAAATATCAAGGTGGTTTCACACTATATGTTTTACAGAGTATAAGATTTTAAAAGGTGAAAAAAGTAAAAGCATTTTTTTAAATAAAATAAAAAAATTAAAATACTTTAATGGTACTCGACATTTGTTTTTGCATTATTAATGCAACAATGAAATAAGATTGATCTTAGATGCTAAGTGTATGCTGTTTCAAACAAAAAGGCATCCATTTCACAAAATGCATCAAGTTTTAAACAAAATAGCCAGATTAAAGGAGCACCTGACAAAGAGGACAGAAACATGTGACATCAGCAGATCAGTAGAGTGATTCTTATATCACTGAAGACATGAGTAGGATTACCTTGTATTGCTGTTTATTGATGGATGAAATATCATTCTATTGATCTGTTGATGTCACAACTGTTGTGTAACTCTAGGTGGGTTCATACTTCATTGGCAGACATCTGCAGGCGATAGTCTTTCGTACATGCTTTTTACGCTTCGTGTATGTTTTGTGCATCCGGCGCGCAAAACATGTTCGAAAGACAGCGTCGGCCAACGTCTGCCGATGAGGTATGAACCCACCATTTCTGACCCTATCTCGAAAAGGAACTGTCCAACATAAGGTGATATATCTGTACAAAATGTCTGTGCACTCAAATCACACCGGTAGACCTACGGAAGTTCATGCACCCAAAGACTAGCGTGCATGATGTTGCTAATATTTTGTTAGGCTACCTGAAGCGGGGAAAATGCAATTGGGTGCGATTGGGTTGCGCATTGGGCACAGACTTTATGTATGGACCACCATTACCAACAGCAATTTAGAGTGTTTATTGTGGCTCACAGTTCACTGTAGGCCATGAAATTTAGCCTAAATACTGCATGAAATAGGACTTGCATCAGGTGTGCTCAGATTCATTAGGATTTTCCCCAAGTTCAAGGAATGTTGATAGTATTTGTGGTTCAATGGAAAAATGCAGGCCTCAATAATCATTTAAAGTTGTGAGTTTGATCCCCCGCTGCTGCCGATGTGTTTTGGCACTTCGGCAAGGCACTTAAGTATCTTGCTTGCCTCATCGACCCAAGTGATAATGGGAATATTACAATCTAAGTGTTGATAGGATTGTGCGCTTGGTCAGCTGCCGGCCTAGGTGAAGCGAAATGACTGTGATGATTTCCTGAAGGTGGCGTAATAATAATAGCCAATTTTTGTTATAGAAAAAATACTCTAAAAAATCTAGTTGCTTCAACAGACTTAGAATAGTAGAGCAGGGTAGGCCTTGTGCAAGTAAGTTTTTGAAGAAACCACAACACTATCAATGGCTCCGCAGTGCATTTTTTCACCTGGATTTTTGGAAAAATGGTTTAGCTCAAATTGGATTTGAAAAGATATCTTACTTTTCTATCTCCCGCTTACAGAGACGGAAAGTACCAGGATGCCTGGCACAGCATTCCATCATGTCCAGACAGAACGTGATGACAGCCATACTTCAAACTGCCGGCCCGGTGTCTACTCGCTATGCCATACGGCAAAACTGGAGGTTCCTCCGTAGAGTTCCCACCCAGGAATTTATACTGGCAGCTACAGACCTCCAGAATATGAACCTAGGAACCTTGGTGAATCTGCTTCATGAAAAAGCCATTTCATCTCAAGTGTTTCTGAAGAAGCCCCCATTGGAGGTGATGGACATCCTGAGTGCTAACCCCGGATTGTGTACACCAGAGATATATATGGATAGATACAAAATGCCAGCTGCGAAATCGATTACGTTTGCTGTGCGAGCAAGACTTGTAAAGTTGAAACTTGTTTCGGAGAAACAGTTCATGTAGCAAAGACTCATTGTAAAGCCTCTATCCTATAAACAACAAATTATCATCTGCTTAACTTGCATCGCTCATGAGAAATCTTTGAACTGATAGTTTGGAAGCTGCCTTATTAGAACAGAGCTCAGTAGGTCCTGTGTTGATATTCTGTTGTTAGCATTTACTGGAATCCATAGATGATATGGAAGGTTCTTGGCCACGATATACAAGGTGTACATAAGTATGTTTCATACTATGTACTTCCTCTGCCTAAAATGACCTTTTGGGCGACTAACAGTATAAAGAACACTAGTGTATGCTATAGATGCACTGTGATTAAAAAATATAACTTAAGATGTATGGCACACACATTAACCCTTTGTGTTCACATATGAACATTTTTAATTTTTGTTGAAAATGTTTAAATTGCACATTTTCAAGGCCATATTGGGAGCTGGCATGAAAATGTTATAAAATGAGTCCAAACAGGCATAATCTTTATGTCAGCAGTGTAACTGATATAATTTACTCTTGCTGAAAAAAAGTTGTACAAGCTTTAATGATCAAATTTAGAAAAAAATGCGGTTTACAAAAAAAAAAGGCACTTGTTCCAATTTATGCCTAAATTGTGTTCTATGCTTGATATGAGAGTTTGGCACTTGCACGTATGCCCTATCAAGTACCATGGGGAAAAAGATTGCAGTTTTGACAGAAGCAATAATGCATATTGCAAAGCCCTATTCAATACTGTGTTAACCATTAAAACGGCGGTTTTTTGGTTATATCTTCAGAATGAAATGGATTTGAGGGCTGAAATTTCAGGATGATGAGAAAAAAAACAGCCTTTCATCTGATATCAAAATCGATACTACTTCCGGGAAAATCGGGGGTCCAAAGACGATCGAAACACCCACCTTCAATGTGCTTAAAGATTATGTTACTTTTTGGATGCTAGTTTTACATTAGAGCTTGTCTAGTGACAATTGTTAACATTTGACTGACTGATAGGCGATCTTATCCAGATACTGCTAGTTGTCCAAACCATGCTGTCTTTGCATCCTGGTCGCATTTGGCCATTGGATAGCTTTCTGCAACTGAAGAATGCATTGGTAGAGAACCACCAGAGATGGACAATAAGTTATAGGCTAGGCATTTGTGTATTTGGTGCTGCTACTTACTAGATGGTGTTGTGAGGCATTGCTCAAACTACCATATGTGCCTCCTCCTCAAGTTTCTAACTCTCAATTGAAAATTAAGGGTCTGTAGCGGTAAGGGCTCATATTGAAACTTTGCTTGCAGCTTTCTCCAGCCAAACTGCATCCGGCTGCAGCTGCCTGCGGCTTGTTGCAGCTACCTGCAGCTGCCTGCACTTCATCTCACATAAATTGGGATATGGGAATCCTAGGCAAGCTGGGGGAAGCTACACATATTTCAATAAATATTGATCTAAAGAGTACTTGCAGCTTTAGCATAAGGCCATGCGTCTTGAAGTGGGGCCTGTTTGCGTTTCGTCTGCAAATTTCAAGTATCACGCATAAATTTGAGCTTAAACCTTTATAACTTCCAAACTATACATGGTAGCATATTAAAAGTAAACATTTTCTGAAAGGAAATTGTCCATTCTTTCCAAATATGCTATCAAAATTGCAGTAGGGCTATGTCTTAAGCAGTTATTGATCAAAATGCTCATGAAAAAGTAGACAAAAAGTGTTATCTCTTCAAAGTAGTCTTGCATCAAACCTAATTCACCTATCAAAAAAACAAGTATATTTATGTAAACTAGAGGTATTTGCACATCTAACAAGACTAGTTTGACAGGGATACCCCTAGTAGAACTATTTTTATGATTTTGGGAGCATCGGGTAACAAAATTGGCATAAAAATATGCATATATTGCATGAAGTCCTAAAGACTGTTTTAAGACTTCTTGCAAATAGCTTCTGCTGAAGCACAATCAAGTATTTGCAAAGTAAATCCAATAACCATTCATACAATATAAACATAGGGTTATAACCCTTGTGAAAATTGTTTTACAGTATGACAAGTATGAATTTACAGTGTTGCGAGCTCAAATTGGCAGCTCACATGTTAAGCATCAACAAGTCATATAGATTAAAGAGAATAACACCAAGTGTAATCTAACAACTTTTTCAAAGTAAACATTTCATGATTGAATTTATTTTTCTGATAAACATACGCCTCAAATTAACCTAATTTGCAGTATGGTAGGGCTTACATATAGTCTCATCGTTTTGATATAGCAGCTTGTCCCCATTCCTCCACTCTGGCTCTTCCCTTGATTAATTTAATTATTATTTAATCAAGAACACTCATTTTGGTAATCTTAATGAATATTTAAATCTGTAATTGAAGATATAATTAAAAACAGGACAGATTCAAAAGTGTCTTTTACTGAGTAAAAACAGACTCATTTTCACTTATAAAATTTGTAACATACTGTGTTCCTTTTCCTCTACATCCCAGCTTGTCTAATTAATTAATGAGTTTCATTAAAATGTTAGGTCTATGTTAATTAGGCATTAAATTGAAGTGTAATTTGATAGTTTTAAGTTGTTATCTTATTGAATGGTATTTAGAAACATAATGGGCTGAATAAACATTGTTTCTCATATTGTAGGTTTATCGTGTCCCATTGGATACTCAATCCCGACTTGTTAATTAATCAATTATTTGATTATAATGTCTCACAACAATATTTATGGTCTCAAATTAAAGGGCAGTTAATTAGCTTTAGTTTGATATATAATTCAAATATTTAAATGATTGTTAAAATAAAGAAAAACAATAAGAGCCGAAGCTTCATATTCTCCCATAGACTTTACATGGTACCGTGTCCCAATCTCCGTGTCCCAATTGCTCCACCCTCCACCTTCGTTTACTTAATTAGTCATAATTTTAATTACTGAAGTCTGATCAAGATAATTTTAGTATCAACTTAAAGCTAACTAAATAGGCTTTAAAATGAGTGCTTACTTGGAAGTATTCAATCACATTTAAGTACTCTAATCATTACAAACATGTCAGATTTCTCTAAAATATGAAACAGCTCCACCCTAGAGCAGGCCCCAATTCAAGACACATGGCCATAAATAAACCCAAGTAAATTTCAAACCAATCTATAAAGCATTCATTATAAGCTAGTTAGCTGTTTGGTATCGGCAAGGTCTGTTTCCGATAAATGGCAAATTCCCCCCCCCCCCCAACCTGGCCCATCACATGGGCATAAGAATGTTGTACTTTGCGTGCGTGATGTGCATAACACGGGGCATAACGATTTGTATCAATCTGAGGACACTGATGAGAGATGACTTTGGATACCCTGTAGTAACAGGTTTATTCTACAATCAAGTTGAATGGCTGATGGTTTTATTTTCTCTGTCTACAGATAAGGATGCCAACACCAACTGGGCAAGATGTTATTCCCTCTAAACGAGCTATCATGTCTGCCATCTTGCAAACAGCGGGACCCGTTGCCATCACCAATTCTCTTCGGCAGAACAGAAAGTTCTTTCGTAGTGTCTCGGCTGAACAGTTTGTCGAAGCTGCAAGCGAACTTCAGGCCTGCGGTTTTGGAAACTTGGTGGATGTGTCCACTTCTGGACCCAATACGCAAGTTTTTGTTAAATACCCACCTGATCAAGTTGTGGAGGCTCTTAGTGCGAATCCTGATCTATGTGCCTCGGAGGTTTATGCTGGTCGGTATAATCTACCTGCTTCCAAATCCATCAGTTTCACTCTAAGAGGGCGCCTTGTTGCCATGAAATTAGTCTCAAAGAAACACTTCATGTGATTTGGACACAGAATTATGTACTTGTATCTTACACTTGAAATGGATTATTGTAAAAGTACAGTTGCTGATTTTTACAGCTGGTACTTCATTGAATGACAGTTAACCTTGTTTAATTGTGACTGATTATGCATTGCTTGTGAAGAGACATTAAGCGCGTTTCATGCTTTTGAACATTGCCATAATTAAAGTATATAAACTCTATATATAGTGGGCAGAATTAGATAGGCAACCGTTATATGTATTGTGTAATTCGACACTGCAGAGCAGACCCATACTTCAATTTAAGCTAGTAGCTAAGCTTGATTTTAAGGGGCACTACCCGATCAGCAAACTTGACCGCACAACTCAACTCATTAAACCTGAGATTTTGGTATCATTATAGTGGAGCGGTTTGGACTGCAAAATTGTCGACAACCCCTCCCCTCGGTACAACAAAACGCAACCACTTCTATTCGAAAGATAGTAAGAAATAATTTTAAAAAATGATGGTTGTGGTCAAAAACTTTGGTGGCAGGGGTGTTTTTTGGGTCAAAAAATCACGTTTTTGAGCTAAAAACTTAAGAATATCAAGATTTATTAATTTCTTAGCAAAACAAATTTTAATCATCATGCAATACTATCAATCTCTGACATTTATATGATAGATTTCTGTTTTATACAATATATAAAGGGTCTAGAATTTTAGCCCCAAAATCACCTTTTTTCCTAGAAAAAGCATCCTTTTTATCACATGTCACCACAATGAGTATTACCTGAACCCTTTTTTTTTTTTTTTTTTTTTTTGATTTGGACACAGAATTATGTACTTGTATCTTACACTTGAAATGGATTATTGTAAAAGTACAGTTGCTGATTTTTACAGCTGGTACTTCATTGAATGACAGTTAACCTTGTTTAATTGTGACTGATTATGCATTGCTTGTGAAGAGACATTAAGCACGTTTCATGCTTTTGAACATTGCCATAAGTAAAGGAGATAAACGTCTATATATAGGGGGCAGAATTAGATAGGCAACCGTTATATGTATTGTGTATTCGAACTTGACAGACCAGACCCATACTTCCATTAAAGCTAGGCTAGTAGCTAAGCTTGATTTAAGGGGCACTACCCGATCAGCAAACTTGACCGCACAACTCAATTATTAAACTGAAGATTTGGTTATATTAGACAACATTTGTTTCTTGAATTCAAACTATTTGGTTTGACTCTATCATGATCTGTGTAATCTATGGGCTATTGTAATACACACAACTTCTGCTTGCATTAAAATAGTTTGTCAGATTCAAATGAAATGTAGGAATCCAAGGCATGTTAACAATGGCCTTTATTATGGAATAGAAAGTTAATGTTGTAATAGGATGTAGCACCTTTTGGCTCTTGTTAGGTAATTCAAAGCTTAATATTTGTTTCAGTGAATCACTGTTTTTCAGTCAAGAAGATCCAGTGATACCTAGTTGATTGATTAGAATAATTTTTAAATCAAACAAGCCCCACCTAATTTTTTCAGATTGTGTATTTTTTAAACAAAAGTGACACAATGCAGTAAAGTTTAATGTATATGAGGGGGGTATGGGTTTATTAAAGGTAATTTGTTCAGCAAAATATCAGTGGCAAACCATAACGAGCAGTCTTGAGAAATGGTGCTCTACACACAAAAATGATCGATGTTTGAAGAAGCACAACTTAACAGTGGCTGTGTGCATCCACATGCAGCAAGTGTGAGATTTTGACCACCTCTCATGCTCCTGGAGCATAGGTTGTGGCAACCGTTCCAGAGCGGAGCTATTATATTGATTGCTGACCGCAAGAGCAGTAGCGATTTATTCCGCAAATGTTATCAAGGATTAGAATTGCACATCTGGCACACCAATCCTCGCTGGTCTTGTGGTTAGGTAGCTAACCTCATGATACAGTGGTCTCGGGTTCGAATCTCGCTACTGCTTCTTTTAAAATATATACAATTTTCATTATTTTTTTAGGTTAGAGGAAAAATTCAAGTTTAAAGTCCAAAAAAGATAAGAAAAATCAATAGCTGCCCTTTGAGGTTAGTGAGGGAGACCTGCTCCTGGAGCATGGGTGGTGGTCAAAAACTGCTGCGTGCTCCACAAGCATGGCTGTATGAAAATAGCATTCTGGCACATTAAAATGGTTTGTTTAAGGTATTTTAAAGGGGCATTTCGTGATCCACAGCCTCGTTCCCATGATTTACCTCAAAGAAATTGAGATTTGTATATCATCTCAACCATTGGCCCAAGTATGGTATGAGTGTCTAATCTTACGGATAAATTCGATCTACTCTAGAAGAAAAACATATTTTTGTATTTTCTGTCCATAAACAGACAGAAATTACAACACAGTGGCCTACGGGCAGCGGGTTAAAACTAATTCGCTCATTACATCAAAACGCAACATCGGAATCTACTGAAATTTTGGAAATAACCTTTTCTTGAGGATATCTAGTGAATCATAAAAATAAATATGCTAGGATCACAAATTGCACCAAGAGCAATGAAATTTCTTTGAAACTCTGTACTTATCAAAAGGCATATTCACTTCACTTTGACAATGTTACTGAGTGAGTTACGCACAATTTGTTTCAGTTTCAGGTCGGCAAATCTGTCACTAATGGTGCAATCTTTTGGGGGTTTTGTAAGAAGGGGAGTGTTTATTACAGATTATGGTGTATATTAGGTACATGGGCCAGTCAAGAGGCTTTCTGTGTATACTTGACACTGTTTACTGAGTTGGAAATTAAAGTCTAGCCTTGCTGTATAACCAAACTTCAGATGACTTGCATCCATATTGTCTTTCTTTCTTTGTTGGACTGGTGGTATAACCATTATGTAGCACAAATCTTCACTGTCTTTGTAGCATTGGTGATGCTTATTCTTAGATGTTGATACCCCCAGATGGATAAAAATAGTGTCTCTTCAAAAAAGGTTTTAGGATTCTGTCCAATTGGTTAAACATTTGGGCATCCTCTTTCACTACAGCTGCTAAAATTAGCAAAAATATTCCACTGAAATGCTATGGAAAATATTCATGAGTAAAGCAGGCCATGGCTTACCCTGATTGTCTTATGATGATAAACCCGTTTTACAGCTGATACAAAAGGACAGGCGGAGTATCACAGACACACATGCTAAGACTCTGGTAGAGATCTCTATAGTTTCCAGTCTGAAAATAAAATGCCTGGAAAAGGTAGACATGGAAAACATGAAAAGCTGGTCCACTGATCTTTCAGATCACCCCAATTTCAGTATTTGACTTTCTGTCTCTTACAGACCAAGAAGAGAACAAGTGGCACTGGAAAGCTCTTGGGCCAATACCTGGAGAAGTCTCACAGAAACATCATGTCGGCTATCTTGCAAACGGCCGGACCCGTCACCACGGGCACTACTATCCGACAGAACTGGAAATTCTTGCGCAATGCATCTGTGACTGAGTTCAGCGAGGCAGCCCAGGACCTTCAGGCTCTTGGCCTGGGGTCGTTGATTAACTTGCCGAACACCAAGAAGATGGGCAACCCCTGCAAGGTGTTCGTCAAAGTGGCACCAGCTGAAGCTGTTATGCCCTTGACCGCTTATCCCGATCTGTGTACGCCAGAGTTATATGCTACCAGATATAATCAGACTCCGTCCAAATCTCTCAATTTTGCTCTTAGGGCAAGGCTTGTTGCATCCAAACTAGTGTCTGAGAAGCAGTTGATGTAGAGGTTGAAATGAGACTTAGACTTGAATTAACTCCAGAGCAACAGGAAAATTTCTAATGCCTGTGTTATTGGCTGCCGCGTTAAAAAATAGTGTTGTTTTTAAACTTTCCTGTACGTTTATTTGTTTACCATCTATAAAAACATGAAAAATAGTATGAAAAGTAGGTGGATGGATGAGATGCAAACTAAAAGCAAGTTTGCCAGAAGATTAACCCCCCAGAGAATGATTTAAACTAATCCCATAATGCATTGCAACGTGCCTATATTATACTGTACAAAACACATGTCAGTACTTGGGATAAAGTGTTCAACAAGTTTAAGAACCACAAGACATTTCAAGATCATGCTCAAAATTACCTAGATGTCTAATGCTCTGTTTTCTAAAATAAGTGTAAAAGTCAGTGTTTTTTTTTGGGGGAATTTTAAGAAATATGATTTTTTGTTAGTTATGATCTCATTGATTTGAAATTTCCTAGAACTGGTGCATTGTGGGATGTACTCAATATACCCTCTGATTAACCCCTGAGAAATACAATCTTTCTCACCGTATTTGTGGCTCATTATATGATATAACCTACAAGGGGCGGATTTCACAAAGATTTCAACCCATCGAACTTAACACATCGTAAGTTACTGTTGGAAATCCCTATTACTTGCGATGCGTTTACGATGCGTCATAAGTCTCGGTGAAATCCACCCAAGGAACCACTCTTCTTGACTTTTCTTAGCGTGTTTTTGATTAGCTAATTATATTGCATTCACCCTTTGAATGATTAGCCATTTGCATGTAGACCCTCAAACTGCAATTGGAATAAATGAGGGTGTAACATAACAATGCATTCATCTCTTGTAGGGTCATTGATTTTGTTCAGAAAGAATCAAACTGTCTGTGTTAATGCTTCTACAGGTCATAGTTGTTTTAATGAATTAAAGTGGCACTGGCACATTATCACAAAATATGAAATTTCTTCAATTTGCTCTCAAATGATAGTCTAGGCATTTGGAAGAATAGAGATACATTTTACATGTAAAATAACATACTCAAAAACAGATAGGGATGTTAATAAGAGGTTATATAGACATCCAGGTAATCTGTAGGCTAACTTTTAAGATTTCCATAGACTCGTACTCATTGATATTAAAACCACAAAGGTCACAGACCGGTCAAACAGGGTACATGACGTAGGAAACATGCATACGGCGTGCGTTTTCTTGTGTCAAACACCATTTTTGTCGTCTGTTGAATTAATGTCGCCGGACGCGGGAAAAACCCTTGGTCTTAACTTTCAGGTGAGGGCTAATGTATATAAAAGCTTTACAACCATGCAAAAATAATGATTTTGAAAAATCTTGAGGGCACACTATTTTTAAAATGTGCCAGTGTCTCTTTAATGACTGGTAGTGGTGGATCAGGAATCGCCATTGATATTGTACCAGGGTTGTCTGGACAGGGTTACATGGTGTAACATTTTTAGGTTGCACACCACCAAATAAATTGCCATTGGTTTATGTACAAAATGGCCCTATAATTAAAACTTATGTGACTCAGTTACTTAAATTATGCATTACCTTGGACTGCTAGACATCTGCATCCCAGCAAGAAGAATCCATAAGTTGACCACAGTTTTTACGAGCTACTGAAGCGTGAAGACAACGATGAGTTTTGATCCCCTTTGAAAGTGTGGCTTCTAGTTGACATATTCCCATGGGGTGGGTGTAAAGTTAGTACTGTAATTACTCAGTAGAAAGACTCACAGACTTCATTATCTTGATATCGTGCTAATTTGTATCATTAAAATAATTTCTAACACAAATATGGCCCAGGAAGTTCCGGTTTTTACTATTTTTCAATTTTAACTTAGACTTGGCCTCCCATTTTACCTTCTTTCTAAACACTCTTCGGCCAGAGGGTGCCAGACCAGATCTATTTAGTGGTGAGGAATCTACAACTAGGAAGCTTTGAAGTAGCTAATGAAACAATAAGTTGGCTCTATTCAAGACAGTTGATATTGGTGGGGATATTGGAGTGTGTTAGTTGGCATTGTGTTTTGCTTAATCTATACAGGATATTGTTTCTAGGATTTCTTAAGTCAACGGGGTGGGGAATGAAATTTGAATTGTATGAGTGAATACTTGATGCAAGACAAACTAGATCATCTTGAATCATTTGAATGTATTCTAGGTTTAGTATTTCAATTCAATTTTACTAGAAACTCACTTTCATAACAGTGGCACACATCTATCCGATGGTGCGTCCATACATATAACAAAAGTTGTACATTAAAACTTTCACCAGTTACTTGGGTATGTGTTAGATACTAATGGTGTTGTGTTGAACGGGGGTGATAAATAGTTCTCCGTTTTTCCATTACAGAAAAGGCTGATGGGACTGAACCCAAGACAAACTGCCGGACAGTCTCCATCAGCAGCACCAACTCAGAGGAAAATCATGACAGCTATATTGAAAAGCGCCAGCCCTGTGTCCACTCACGCATCCATTCGACAGAACGGGCACAACTTTCGCAGCTTAACAGCTCCTGAATATGAAAGAGCCGCCACTGAACTTGAGATGGTCGGGTTGGGAATCTTCAGGAAAATTGGACCCCAAGGAAGAGGCGTATTCATCAAGAAGGATCCTGCCGAGGTTGTGGAGGTTTTGAGTGCGAATCCCGATCTGTGCACCAACGAGCTTTATACATCCAAATACTTTCAGCATCCATCCAGATCGATCAGTGTGGTTTTAAGAGCTAAGCTTCTTGAGCAGAAACTAGTGCCAAAGAATTTACTGATATAATTGAAATACTTTTAGCATCCATCCAAATCCATCAGTGTGGTTTTAAGAGCTAAGCTTTTTGAGCAGAAAACAAGTGCCAAAGAATTTACTTGATGCAACAAACTACACTATCTTGAATCGTTGAATGCATTCTCGGTTTAGTTGGAAAATACTTTTCAACCAGTAACTAAGGAGGTAAGATACTAAGCTGTTATGTGAATGGGGGTGATAAAACAGTCTTCGTTTTTTCCATTTACAGAATAAGGCTGATGGGACTGAGCCCAAGGCAAATTGCCAGACAGTTTCCATCAGCAGCACCAACTCGGAGGAAAACTAATGATGGCTATATTGAAAAGCACCAGCCCTGTGTCCACTCATGCATCCATTCGACAAAACTGGGATGACTTTCGCAGTAACCGCTTCATGAGTATGAAGCTGCCGCCATGAAATTGAGAGTCGGGTTGGGAATCTCAGGAAATTGGACAAGGGAAGAGGCGTATCATCAAGAAGGCCCCTGCGAGGTGGTGGAGGTGTTGAGAGCGATCATGATCTGTGCACCCATGAGCTTTATACATCCAAATAACTTTTCAGCATCCATCCAGACGATCGTGTGGCTTAGAGCAAAGCTTCTTGAGCAGAAACTAGTGCCAAAGAATTTACTGACTATAATGCAAAATGCCAATTTAAATTGTACGATAATTAAAGATTACAGCGAAACATGAATCACAATAACTAGCAGATACAAACTGTGTTGGGCTCAGAAAATCTGATGTAAGTAAAAAGTCCTGGTCGGATTCAGTTGGAAAAAATGTTGAATTTGGAATCTTCACAAATTAATAGTAATTTGCTGGGTAAAGAGGAAATCGCAAATAACTGCAAATCAAATTTGACGGTTTTGTAGGGTTATGCTACGGTATGAACACAGTTAAATGTTCAAATGTTAGTGGTTATTTAGTGTCCTTTACAGAAACAAGCTTCATCAGTAAGATTAGGCTTTTTGTATTACAAAACATGGCAACAAATCTGGGGACTTGTGGAGGGGATCTTACTACCCAGGCCGGCATAGGATTTTTGAAGTTAGACAAAGATTGCGAATGACTGGATTGGAACATCTTTCTACACTAAGAAATAACTTGAAAATATATGAAATATTGAACTATTAAAATTAATAATATGAATGGCGTGGTATGATACAAGAATATATTGCACGAGGCTCGAATTGTAGAGTCGAAGACGAGTACAATATTTTTATACCGCGAGTGCAATATATTTGTATTCATATGAAAAAAAAGGCATTCCAATATTATTATTATTTAAATATCAGGCGGACTCAAACCCAAAGTGCTGTAGTCTTTTCTACGTGCGCGTCTTGATCAAACATGGATCAAAACACCCCGCCGAGCTCCAGTCTGAACGACGGGCTTCGTTGATGTCGTTCCCAAAAATGCGATACAATATTCAAAAAAATATGGATTGCATCCGGGCACTTTTCCCAAAGCTGTACAATACAAAAATTTCTTTATACCACTCAGAAGCCTGATATAAAATAAGAATAACAGATAGTGACTATGTAGTGTTGCATTATGGTAATGGCAAAACCTTTTTTGTTTTCATTGGCAGTTGATCATATGTGATGAAATGGATCTTTGGGAAGTAGTTGTCTAATCATCTGGCATTGGATTTATCACATATTCATCTTCTAGTTTTGGCGCATTTTGTCATATAAGTGGAGAGATTATGTTGCAGAGTATTCATATTGAATCACTTCGTGGTGGTAGGTGATGAAATCCCTAAAGCTAAATAACCTATCTTCTCATTTCTGTGGATGTTCTCAGTATCCATTTTCAGACAGCCACAAAACTCCAAAGGTTTGAAACTCCAGAGGTGAAAATTAAATGCAATATTTTATCACTCCAATTACGTCCACGCGATGGCCAAAACTCTGAAATCATCAACCTGACCATTATCATCCGCTTATCAATGGAGGTAGGCCGACGTCCCATTACCGGAAGCGTGCACTTTAGCGCGTTATATTCAAAAACAGGAAGTTGTCAAAAACGATTGCATTTAGAGGTTACCTCGCTCACATCCCCCGATGAGCTGTCCCACACGGCGCAAAACTCCAAACCCTCCGGAGTGTTATTGGAGTTGGAGTTACACCCTAGTTCTTTAGGGGGATAAACCCGATAGACCCTCGATAAAACTCCGGATTTAACCTCCGAATGAGTCCACACGGCAAAAACCCCGATCGCCACTCCAGAGTTTTGAAACTCCGGGTTTCAGCCTCCGTGTGGGACACGACTAGTTAGACTTTGTTGTGTTACTGTCGTTATTTTGCCATTGACACTTTGGAAACAATGTGGCAGGAACCTAGGCGGTACAGGAGCGGGCAGGGGATTGTTGTGGTTGTTTCCATGGAAGATCACATGCAAGAAGAAAAAAGGCTTTGATCCAGTGCTCTGGCTAGAACAAGCAAATTAACATATTTTTAAAAATGACAACTTCGTCCAGATTTCCAGAAGTTTGGTGGAGGTGATTGAATCTCTTTCCTTCCTCCTGCTTTCCTTTGCAGAATCGACTTGGTCAACTTGTGGGGCAGAACTCTGAAGTGATCCAAAGGAACATAATGGCGGCCATTTTGGCAAGTGCGAGGCCCAATCAGCACTCACATTGTCCTTTCTGCGGAATTGGACCTTCCCTTCCTCCGTGGTATCTGTATCCACCGCTTTTGAGAAATGCTGCCAGGGCCGCTGCATGTGCAGAAGGTTTGGGACATTGGCTAATGCAGATCCCAAGAGACCAGGCAGCCACAGCTATGTGTTTATAAGAAAGCTCCGTTTGGCAGTCGCAAGGTGTTGGGTGCAAATCCCGACCTGTGCACACTTGATATATATACATCTCGATACCATCAGTCCACCGTCAAAGTCCAGTCAGTTTGATTCTGAAGGCTAAGCTTGTTGCACAGAAGCTGGTATCTGAAAAAATATTGAAGTAGCCATCGTTTTGTGTTGTTGTTTTTTCATTTTTAAATGAAATTTTTAATGAACTATCTTGTTTATTGTGTTCAGCTTCAAATGTTGCTGTGTGTGAGTTAATCTTGGAGGGATAAGAAAGTATATCCAGAACCTGTCAAGTAAAGTATTGGGGAAAGTAATTGTTTAAAGCCCTGGTACTACAAACCATTTCTTCATGGTAGTACCTTTGAAGTGACTATTAAGTAGCCGGGCAGAGACCCACCCCCACCCGCATGGGTAACACTCGCTGTGCCCGCAACAGTGGGGGTCACCATCCCCTAGGACAACGCATTGTCGCTTAACCACTATTCACAAACAACACCATGAGGAGTACCTGCCATGGGTACTAACAATGCAATAGAGCTTTGATTTTGTTATAATTTTATCCTTATTTAACATTTTGGTCACATGGTTATATGTTTTCTTTATTTTTACAACAAAATGTCATTTATAGGGGTTTTTGGGTGATGCTCAACTCAAATAGAGTTACTAAATCTGAAAATATAAGAAAGTTGTACACAACAATGGAATGTTTGGCGGCCCTCTGTGGTCCAATGTGCTGCCTACTAGGCAGCTGGTAGGGGGAGTACCTGTGAAGGTACTTCCCGAGTGGAGTAAGTCTTCAATAGGTACTTTGGCCCACTACTGGTGGCTTACATGGGACTGTCAGTCACCTAGCTGCAATGAACCAGAATTGAGCACATACTATAGAATGGGTACTGCTAAGTAAACATAGCTGCTATCCATCCAGTGTTCAAATACTTCACAAGTCCTTAGTTGTAGGTAACTGTGCACATCAATCGTGCATCAAGGGGGTACCATTGGAGTAGAGCTAAGAGTACCCATTGAGTAGCCTAGCTCTGGGTTACACCGTGCATAGGACTCTTGCTTTTAGACTGAATATTCAATCTTAATGAAGAGGCAAGAGATGACAAATTCATTATTCACATAGCTGGTTTGACATTATTGATGAATGTTTCTATTGCGAGTAATGAAACAGCTTAGCCGTGAATTGTATTTGAAGCTACCCATGGATAATTTTATATGCTGATCTACTGCAGAACATTTTTGTGCAGATCTTTCTCTTACGAAGTTGTCCATTTTGTCTTGTATTTGTGTTAGTGTCATAGAGTACTCTATGGCCGACAGTAATTGGTATGAATATTTGCCTTCGATTTGTTTTTCAAGTTGGCAATTTTTGTTGCTTATTGGTTATCCATATTGTGCATTGGAGTTTGAAGTTAATCTCAGCAAATCAAGTTCTGAAATAATTAAGATGTATAAAGTACAAGGGTTGCTGTAAGTGACAGCTTTAACTAGAAGAATTGGGAGGATGATGTAGTTGAGACATTGATTTTTGAAAAATATTTCAGTTCAGGCATGAATGGGTGTATTGTGAAATCTGTTGCTTTGATATGGAAGTTGAGGACTATAGTACAAAATGTTCACTCTCTGCATGTTTGTATTTTGTTTTTTGGATAGTCATTTGTGTTTCTATCATTTTGTTGGAGTTTTCGTTCTTGGATGATTGTTAGTAATTGGCATAAAAAATGTGGAGCTCTGGACACTACACTTAAAGGAGTTTGGTTGTTGGATTTTTTTTATTATTGGGTTCTTCTGCTTCATTACACTGAATTATTTTGACGAATTGTTTTTTTCAGAAAAAAATGGGAGCTTTGATTTTTTTGGTTTAAAATTTTTTGGTTTTTATTTTTGGTGAATATAAAGAGATTTAGGGATAAGGATATATAATACATTGCTACAAACATGCAGGAAACTCACTTTTAATCCTAAGTGCATCGTGAAGGGAAATTATAAAACGACATGACATCACAGAATAAATAACTTGAAAAAAATTCCTTGCTATACCAGTTTCAAATTATTGAAATGCACAGATGGCAAAACTGGTGAAATTTATTTCGCTTTCTGCCTCTTGTTTCAGAGTCGTCCATCAAAAGGAAAACTACTGGGTCAATTTTGTGAAAGGAACCTGCGAAATACCATGGCAGCCATCTTGCAGACGGCCGGTCCGGTATCCACCCAAGTGGCAATACGGCAGAATTGGAAGTTCCTCTGCAATGCTTCGTGTGTTGAATTCTTAGATGCTGCCATTGCCTACAAAATGCTGGTTTTGGGAGTGTGAAGAGTTTAACCTTGGGTGGAGGTCGGCCTTCCAAAGTATTTATTAAGAAGAAACCAGAGGAGATTATCGAGGCCCTTGCTTCAAATCCGGACCTTTGTTCGCCAGATTTTTATGCAGCAAGATACAAGAGGTCACCATCAAAGTCAGTTGGGTTTGGCTTGAGAGGAAGATTGGTTGCGATGAAGTTGGTATCTCAGAAACAAATGATGTAATGGGATATGATTTGGTTTGAATTGGTCTTTTGGTCATGTTCTCTGGGGGAGATTGCTCACTATGGATTTTATTCCCCATCATTGAAGGTACAGCTACACTCATTTTTATGCAGGATACCCCGGAGCTTATGCTCTATTGATTTTACTAAAATATAACGGTCTTTGGTAAAATTTACAAGGCTACCTTAGTTTTTCTATCCTAAGTTCACCTGGGATAGACAAATTTTTTGAGAAAGCTTCACACTTCGAGTATACATTGTGCGTGTTAGGACTAACTCAAAAAATCATTGTTGCAGTCAAACCTTTGATGTCCAAAAGTTGTTAGAGATTCACAGCTGAAACCTGCATGAGACAGATAATGTATGCAGAGGTGTGGCAATTGTTTTACAGGGATCTTAAATTGAATTACTTGCTTTAAATGGAATTACTTGCTTTTAAATGGAACCCTTTAGTGAATTCTTTCATTACTTGGCTGACTTCTTTCCGGAGTGGAGTCCAGATTCTGTGGCAGTTGCTAGCCATTGTGTGTCTTTTCCATAGTCTTACATGGTTCTGAGCAATATAGTCTAGTGGTTTGCCAGATGTATGTGAATGCTAAGGAAATTCAAAGTAAGGGAGCCATTCATTTTTCCCCCTATGTTGTATTTTGTTTTGGTCCATTTTATAATGTATTGAATTTTATCATAATAATGTGTTAATAGGCCGATAGTGTATCAAGGTAATTTTATATATTATGTTCTTCTGTATGTTATTTATTTGTATTTTAAGGTTATCTGATACTGTATTTTTTATTATATTTGTTTTATCTATTCTTTTGTGAAGCGCTTTGATCCCGGGAGAGGCGCTATGTAAATACTTGTAATAATAATAATACAAAAATTTTAGTGTGTGCAGCTTGGCTGAGGGATTCACTTATTCCAATTATTCCAATGACAATGAAAATATGGGTCTGTTGTATCTAGCTGCAGCCTGCCGGTCAGCTGTAGCTTGGAAGAGGAAAGCTCCAACCAGTGGTTTCATAATGGGCCTTTGTACTCCTGGCCAAAAATACAAAAAAATCCCCCTCCCCACTGTCATATCATAAAAAAGTATGTCTGTATTTGCTCATATTGATGTGATTGGGTTATCATTCTTTTGCATGGTAAGCCCATTGACATTCTTAGTTATATGAAACATTCTTAAAATGCAAGTTTGTAATCAATGCTGTTAATTTAGCCATGTTTCACACCTAACGATTCACATCAGAACCTGTACAAAAACCTCCTTTGGAAGCAATGCATTGTGGGAAGCTACTGATATCTTTTCGTGTGTATGTATATATATGTCACTGAAATTGACCTCAATTGAAAAGTTCAATTGGAACCAAATTTGTGTCATAGGTGCACCATGGGATCCCCATATGTCAATGAGGTCAAAGGTCATGTGCCAAGGTCAAAGGTCATGTGAGGTCAAGTTGAAAAATAGCCTAAAATGTTAAATCGACCTCCATTGAAAAGTTCTAACTTGAGTCATAGGTGCAACATGCGATCCCTCATTTGTTGATGAGGTCAAATGTCATGTGCCAAGGTCAAATGTCATGTGAGGTCAATTTGTAAGATAGGCTGGGTGGCCGGCAGCTTATATTCTTTGAATATAGCGAGCGCGAAAGCCGAGAATTCTAGTTAAATATTGTTCCATATGTATTTTGTTATTCCTGTGCTATTTTGGTGATCAAATCTATTTAGGGCTTGATGTTATATAATGGAAATAATCAAGGAAGGAATGCGATTGTAACTAAAGTTGCAAATTCTTTTTGAAGGGAAATGAATGTGTTGATACATTTGCATTTTGTTAGTCTGTAGTTGTTTTTGATATACTTAAATCATCTTTTAAATGCTTTATTTTGTGCAAATCAAGGAAAGACTTACAAACAACCTAACAATCAAGTTGTAAATTTAAAAATCTGTTCTTTTGAAGGGAATAAAGTTTGTGTTGGTCATTACATATTTATTAACAAAAGTAATTTGCCTTGACTTGAAGGATTAAACTTAAGTTGTACCACAATGTATCTAATGAGTGTTGTACTTAAATTCTATAAAATGTGTTTTACTCTAAATGGACAGACAAATCTTTCTTTTTATACCTTGATTTTATACCTAAAACATGATCAAGGACAAACAAGTGGATAATCCGCTTTATCTTGTGTTCCGCATTAAAAAAAGAAAAAACTTACTTCAATGCGACTGCATCATTGATTGATGTGTAAATGTATTTGTGGTTTTATGAAAATAAAATCATATTTATAATTGAAACTTAATACCCAAATCATATTTAAATTTTGGTTAGGTTAGGCAGTCCAAGTGATGAACTTTTATTGAACTCTATCAACCCCTTCCGGGGTATGAGAGCAGCACACTGTAAATACAAGAACATTCTTAAACAGCTGCAAAAATGTAAGCAATTTCATTGGCTGATGCTCGGGTTCAATTCGACAATTGAACCCTGTACGCACTATGTAAATGTTATTTGGTGGTTGAAGCACTCGCGTCATACCATGTTTTGCTGTAATCAGGCACGCCTGCCAATGTTGCATCTCGTTGCCTGTGTTCATTGCATTCAAGGGGTTGTTCGATTTTTGTCACTGGGTGGTGGCAGTTCTTTCTTGTTGTATTTAAAGGGGGATGGCCCGATTTAAGGATATGAAGTTTTCATCTTGATAGATTGGCCTTCACTCCAAAACCATATCTGTAAAGTTTCGCGCCGATATTTCAACCCGTTTTGATGCGAGAGCTAAAAATGTGATTTTGTAAGCCCCATAGAGTACTGTGGAAAATTAATATTGGTCGACCAAAATTGGTCACATTTTCGTTCATAACTTCCGATCCAAACATCCTTTGGCTCTAAGATTTCACAGGGTAAATGAGAAAAATAGTAGCTTTCTTCTGATATCGAAATGTTGACCACTTCCGGTAAAATCTGGGGCTTCTGGGGACGAGGCTATTAGCGATAGGGCCATGGACCTTTAAGCCACAAAGTATCGTGTAATGGGGTTAAAGATGACCTTATATTATAAACAGGGCTTGTGCCAAGGATTTTTATTTGTGTAGCAATTTTTGCAACAGCTCTTGCTTTGATCATGTTGATAGAGCAAACTTATGGGGAGAAATTGCTACACAATCTTAAAATTGCATAGCAAATGGCAGAAAATGTGTAGCAAACTGCTATGCGATACCAGCTATCGGGAGCCCCGATTATAAAGCTCTTTAAGAATGAGAATCAAGGTATGATTTTGGGAACCAGACTCTCTTAACGACAAACTGAAACTGGCGACACCATTATTTTTGCATGGAAGAACTTGGCCTTTGCCTCATTCTTCCACTTAAAATAATGGTATCGCTTTGGTTGTCAATTTATGTAGAGTACCAGTTCCCAAAATCATACCTTTATTCTCTAAATAGAAGGCGCAATAGCACTAACAACTCTGATGCTTACATCAACATACAGAAATAAAATCTGAGAAAACAGTATATGGCAATGAAACTAACCATGTTTTAAAAAAATCTGTCGTGAAATTGGTTTGTTTGCTTAGGTAGACAGTGCCAAAACTGCAGTACACTACAAAGTAACTGTTAGGCCTTGTTAAAATAGAAAATCATATTTTCAATTAAGGTTGTAAAAAGTAACAGCATCAAGTTGTAAAAGAAAATCAAGTAAATCATGAGATGTATAAACTTAAAGGAGTCACTAGAGATTTCAAATCAATGTCCCTAAAAAAATGTGAAATTTTTGATTTTTGCACTGGTGTAAAGTCTTTCTATCAAAAGTTAACTGCCATTGGAAAGGATCCAGCTGCATAACTGTTTCTTTGTTTCAAAATTGTTAAAGTTTCCTAATTTTTCCTATAGGAGCACATTTAAATTAGTCCTATAGACAGGGTTTCAGAATTTACTGAGGTTCTAGTGCCAAGTTTTTTTAAAAAATCATATCGGAGCAAATATAACCATGTTTAATGTTTAAAGATGTCATTTCTAGGGTAAATTGTCCATAGATTATGAATTTTTAATCGAAAACCCGGTATCATACACCATTTTGCTACAAAATATTGATTTGTGGCTGATTTGTCAGAACCTCACACTTTTAGGTGACAAAAAATTTTTTTTTTTTCACCTACCAAATTTGAATGCTTACATAGGCTACAATTACATTATATGACCCTTTATAATGGTTAATATATCAGTTGAAGGTGCTCACTTATGGATTCAAGTTTTGTTTTGGAATAATTATTTCATAATTTTCACACCAGAACCATTCAAATTTGAAATTTCAAATTTAGGAGAGTCTGTGTAAAAATTAGCACTTTCGAACAAAAATTTAACTTTGCACAATCACATCTCTGGAAAGGAAGGGTCTACAGTGATGATTTACCTGTCGTTACTGCATAATTTAAATGCGAATTTTTTCAAATTGATACCTATCTTGGTTCATTTCAAGTATAGAAATAATTCCAAAAATACAAAAACATTTCCCCTACCCTTGATTTTCCAGTGCATGAAAAAAATATTGTCGTTCAAAAAAATTGGAATTAGAGAGAACTAAAAGAGCTATAGGCTTGAAAATTTAATCGATCTCCACAACACGTCCCTACAGTATTATGGAATTAAACCCTTGACTAAAATTTGAGAAAATTGTTTTTTTTTTCAATTTGTGGAATCCAATTTCACCTAAAATTGGGTGTTTCGAGAACCTGCGAAAAAAAAAACGAAGGTGAGATTGTTGAAAAGTTAATCGATTATGCCCAAAACATATTCCAACAAGAATATAAAATTACATTTTGTCAATCTGCATAATATTTGAGTAAATTTTTTTCAAAGCAAGATACAATTTTCAGCAAAATACCATAGGTTTCTATGGGGCTCGGCATTGCGCAATACCCAAAATGCGATGTCTTGGAACGCATTGAACATTTTGCATTTTTTACTTCGATTTGAGATTCTCACATATTTTTAATAACATAGAAAACTGTTTTGTTTCTAGTTATGCATCTACCATTTTTACATTTTGGCAGTCGAATTTGAAACCATGTCATAGATGTTTGCTATTTGAAATCTAAGCATATACAAATCAGCTTTTGTTTTCATTTTAAATTATTTCTGTAGCCAAATCAAAGGTGGGAATCTATTGAGGTTTCTAATCTATGAAATTACTACATGCACAAGAAAATATGGATGAACTTGAAATCTCTCAGTTGGCAAAGCCTTGTAATGTTATGCTACCTAGTTAGTTTTGTAATTCCTATTCGAAGGATTGGGTAAGTGTTGTTTAAATAAGAGTTAAGAGAAAATAAATGTGCTTTACTTTTTGTGGGTTACCGCAATGAGATTGTTTCATATCTGGTCGTTGTGGTTAAATTCATTTTGTAGAAATCACACTAGATATTAACTGATGAAAAACTGGTCAATCAATGGGGGGGAGGGGGGTAGGACAGGATATGCTCGATTTGGGGGAACTGTTTTACGTGCATTTACTCTGCAGTCGTCTCGTTGCTTACACATATCTTAAACACCTTCGTTCAATACTCTTAGTAATATCATGAAAGTATTGGAAGAAATTATTGACTTCAAAATCTTTCGGGGTTATTGGATTACCCTGCAACAAAATAGTGTTAATTTCTAATAATGGTCATTTAGATTAAAATATGTGTGACCAGGCCTAGCCTTTAGTCAAGTTTGTATTAACTGTTCCATAGCATAAGAGTGCCCTTCCCCTCCTGCCGTTGTCTTGGAGAAAAGACTACACTCGAGTTAAAAAACGGATGTTGATGGCCGGTTTTTATAAATGTTGCTGTAGGTGGCAATGTCCTCAGACCTGCCCCAATCTTTATCACAAGCGCATTTTGGTTTTTAAAATTGCAGTGTTTTATGGGAGATACAGTGCATTGATTCAATCAAATAGCCCAGATAATCAGGGTTTGGCCACCACTGAAAAGGGGTCTTCTTCATAAGGTAGTTTTACTCTCCTATATAAATGCGCCAGTGAACTGTGTAAATAATGGGTACTAACAAAAAATCAATTACTTGATGGACAGCTCTCAAAAGTGTCTTTTGAGATTGACAATGTCCAGATATACTTGTGATCCTTCACTAACGTGGGGAAAATTTAGAGACACATCAATAGTATTACACATAACAGCCTGGCCTAGCTACCTCACCACCACGAGTATCTGGAATGCAAACTTTGCGGTTTTGGATGAGTAGCTTCTATTTAAGGATAATGCAGGTCGTTGCAATAGCCTATTCATGTCTGTTAGGAAATAATTATGATTAACCATTAAGGACAGTCATTTTTTGTCTGTAACTTGGGAAAGAACGGCATTTGGAAATCTTGAAATAGATCATGATGACAATGAGAAACATAATTATGTTCTTCTGTATCTCAAGTTGAATCTTCGGTATACCGGTGAGTGTGTCACAAAGGCGATCAGACACAAGCACCTTTTAAACTAGACTCCATGCCAGCTACTACGTATTCCCGGTCATTACGTCATTCCCGGGTCATTACCTCAACTGCTTCCTCTGTGCCTACTAAATTGCCCTTCGTGGCATTAGTAAACCAAAAAATTCGTCTATGGGCATTTGTAATGTTCAATTTTCGCCCCGCCTCGGCATGGTCACTAACACATCAAAGTAGACATACACATCTGAACCTAAGTTACTCACATGTTGATGATTTAATGAGCAGTCATTTTTCCAATCATGATTGCAGTAGATACTTCATCAAAGTGACTGATTAGCATTAAGACTTGTAAGAAAGCAGTATCCATGCATATTTCATATGTCGTGGCCCTTTACTTGGATTTCAGTGGGATTTATTTTGATCACAAAACTCCCTGAAGTTGTTACCACAGATGTTCTATAGTTCGGATGTTCTATGTTTCAAGCACATGAACATGTGTTTAAATAATCCCATTTTTAAAAATTACATTTGGTGAATCCAGCCCACTTGAAGTTGAATTTTCATCATCAGGTGTTGTTAATAATCTTGTCTTATTGGGCTGAAGTTAATGACCTTAGAAAATTAGAAACTTAAAACTCCTTCATAAGATGATGAAAGTGGGCCTCTCCTTTCCTACTTTTTGTGTGTCAGATGGCACACAATACGGCATCACTTTGGCATCACTCATGAATACAAAGTGGATTCCCTGAGTGATTGTAATAGTGAAGGTGGTTGTGTTCCTTTATGCTTTGTTGAAAGTTTTTGTCTTCTTGGCAGTCTGAATTGTGGTTGTGGTTGATTCACTCACTTTTGGATCATATTGGCTATTTGCATATTGTGTAAATATGAAATCTCAGGAACTTCTACATTGTGTTCAGATCAACTTTATAGATAGTGGTTTGCAGTAAGTAATAACTTCAGTCGTATAATCATGGTAGGTCCTTAAAGTTGCGCGAACGTGTTTTCTATCCGCTGTGTTTTGCACTGATGTACAATTTTATCAATATTTTTAAAAAAAATAAAAGTTATGACCTGAAATAAACAAACTGAGGAAGATGTAATAAAATTCAAACTTGGTTTCCGTATTGTCTTATACAGGGAAAAGATTTCTAGTCAATCAACGGATGGTGTAAACTCAAGCGCATGCCGATCCCACTAAGAAGAAACATCATGGCTGCCATATACAAGTCCGCGTGGCCGCCGTTGTTAGATCAACAAACTTGTTGTTTGGGAACTGGAATTCCTGAAAATGCTGCTCCGACCAAGCAACTTTATCACAGCTTCCAGATGACTTCAAGCTTGCTAACCTGGGAACGTAGGGGGGGGGTGGGTGGAATGCTAGAAGCCGCCCGAAGTCGTCAAAATCGGTTTTCATTAAGAAAATCGGCCTGTAAGAAATTTCAGAGCGCTGGCTTAATGAGAATCCTGACTTGTTGTTGCCCCGCTAATGATTATTACGCTGCCGGGAATAAACTTACCGGTGTCTCAAACAGTGTCGTTGGGTGGCTGCGTCACACGCTGGCTTCTATGGGTATTGTTCCTGCAAAGCTGTTGAAATAGGTTTGGTGTGGGTTTTGGTAGATATTATCAGTGTGTGTACCTACGTGTCAGCTCACTTGGATGCATCAGAGTAGAGGATGGGATACCCGATCAGCTAGGGATTTTTAGCAAATGAGATCGTGATGACTTTTTATATAGGGAAGACTTTCAAGAGATATCCAGATGTATAATAAAGAATGGCCTTCAACAGTGAATCAGAAAAACTATTAATCTTTTAGAATTAGGTTTAAGTGTTAGATGTAGCTATTTTTGTAGCAATGTATGTTCGGTGCTATATGGGCTTTGCTTGGTTAAAAAAAAGAAAAAAACTAAAAAATCAATAAAACTCATAAGCATTTTAATTATTATAATACAAATATTTGTTAATTTTAAAAAGTAAATAATCTGCATTTATGTCTAAACATTGATTCCATTGGACAATTCAGTTTAGTACTAGTAATGTTTTATGGTATTCTGATTTTATGTGCGCTGTGTCGTGATCTGCAGCTGTAAATTTATGAAAACTGAAGTTGCGAATGTACTTTAAAGTATGATCAACCTTGTAACAAAGTTAAAAGTGGATCCAGTGAACTATCTCTTACGAAGCCGACGTCTGTGATATTTGTGCCGATTATGTTACTGAAGTAGGCAACAAGAAATTGTGTTGTACTGGGGATCAGCCTTAAATCCTGTTATATAGATAAAGAACCAATAAAATATAATATGGAATTCAAAATTCCTGAGCTAAGTGTAAGGCTGTCTGTGCCTCCCATTTTGGATTGTTTCTCGAGAGGTCTGTATGACCAATGGCAGCGGTTAGCTTTGAATTCAGTGCCAACCGAGGAACAGCCGAAATGCAGGGGGGATCAGAGATGTTATGGAGTACCTCAAGTATTTTGGGGACACAGGAAGTCATGGAATTGGGAGGACCATGTAGGTGGAATAGAGTGAGATTTTTTATACCTGGGTAAGCTTGATGTAATGATCACTTGTGCTGGCCAGAAGGGATAGTCCCCGGGTAGGCTATTGACAACATGCTATGGCTTTGTCCCTTGTAGTGAGACGAACAAAATTGTGAATTTTTTTTGAGTCTGGTCATACTTGTTGATGCGTGATTTCTGTAATACAGGCTTCAAATCGTCAGATTTTTCAATGTCCTCCCGTAATTAATCCGAACTCAAAATACTACAGAGTACACAGTTAACAAATCGTGCTAGCTTTTAAAGAGACACTGGTACATATGAAAAATATGTGCCCTCTAGATAATTCCAAATTTATATTTTTGCATGTTAAACTTGTTATAACAATAGCCCCACCTGAATGATTAAGCCCAAGTCAGCGCGCTTAAGTGTAAACAGAATGATTTTTATAATTAATGACTCGGTGACATTCATTATCAGATGACGTGGAAATGGTGTTAAACACAAAAAGCGCACGCCTGAGTTGATTGCCATGGCATGTACACTGTTTGACCGGCCTTTGACCTTTTGTGGTTTTAATATCACTGTGTACAAGTCTGTGATATTGTAATATTCGTGTAATAGACCATTTAATTTATAAAGTTTATGGCAAACTTATAATTGGCCTACAATTACCTGGATGTCTTTAGCCTCCTTAAAATAACAGACGCAAAAACAGATGGGATATCGTTTTTGCGTCTGTATCTTTGTGTAAAATATATCTGCATTCTTCCAATGGCCTGGACTATCAAATTGAAGAATTTTCATATTTTCTGAAAATGGGCCTAGTCCGCTTAAATTGTGATATTAATTGGCAATTGTGATGGTATCTGGAAAAACCAGTTGGAATGACCACATGGTTAGGTTTCAAACTGCCTGTTTTTGGTTTTACATTCTTAGTTTGAGCCTGATCGTTGCTGAAGTTGTTTGATTAGTTGTGTTGGATAATAATATTTTGTTATTGACGCTCTGTATTTATGAAATAACAAATAGTCCCCTTGGTGACTGCATGGAGTCCACAGTAAGCCTACTCTCTCCAATAGAAGATTTCAATAGCTTCCCACAATGCAATTGCTTCCATGTAGGTTTGTTGTACGGTACGATTTGGGTCGTTCGTGATGAACATGGCTAATTGACATTACTAAAAAAAAAAGATCACAAACTTGCATTTTTAAGAGCATTTCAAATCTCTAACGATCCACATGACAACCTGTACAAAAACTTCCATGGATCAATGCTGTGGAAGCTTACTGGTACTTCTCTTACCTCTCAGTCAACTGGGGTAGCTATTTTTCACCATTTTCATCATGAGCAGTTCATTTTGTTTCCAGTAATTACCACAAGTTATATAGTTTAGTTAATACATCTCCTAAAAAAATCTCTTCCTGTCACTTTTAAGTATCAAATATTATGTAAATAACCGTTCTGATGCTATCCGCTAGAAAAGCGAAGGACACCTTTCGAACCTAACACCTATAGAGGATCTCTCATTCTTTACAACCCAGTCCTTGTGGCTCATTTGGTAAGGGCGCCGTCCCTAGTAATATGGAGGTCACCGTTTTTCGAATCCGGCCAAAGCTCATACAGGTTTTTTTTCAAACACTTTTGTGCGCTGGCCATCTCCATGGAAAGAATAATAAATATCCAGGTTATATAGTTGGTTTATTTTTAGTTGTAAAACCAGGATTGATGTACCATACTTGAGAGTTAGAATCATTGTTCATCAAGAATTGCAAAATCCATACTGATGAATACATATGCGTTTTATTTCCAAGCGGATCTGTGTTCCTTAACAAACTCAACTACCCGGTGCCAGCATCAAATTCACGATTGTCATTTTCTGTTCTTTTTTGGGGGGGGGTGTGGGGGTTAAACCTGTTATGTGCCTTGATTTTTGGAAGATTTTACATACAAACAACATCAAGCACATAAAATGTGTAATTTTCACAAGTTAATACCAAATGCTATACTAGGACCAGTGCCTCCAGTTTGTCTGGTCGTGAAATTATGATGGGGCATGCATTGATTTTAGTTAGTGCCTTGCGACCAAATAAACAATATACCTGGACATTAAAGGAGCGTTTTTCTGATCATCTGTGGGATCCCTCAAAATTATGCGGAAGGAGTATCACATTTGATATCGGATGAAAGGACTATTTTTCTCATTGTCCTCCTTGACGTTTCAGCTTCAATCCAGTGGCATAACTAGACCTTTGCAAATGGGTGTGGGGAGCAGAATGGTGCCAGGGGGGCGAATTTGGGTGCTTTGCCATAGAACTGTACCAAAGATCAGTTCATTTGGGTGTGGGCAGGGGGAAAGAGTTCCCCCGCTATGTACACCAAATCCATTTATTTCCAGAAGGAGTCAAAAACTGTCGTTTTAATGGTTAACCGTTTCGTATTAGAACAGTAGTGGAATAGGGCCTTGCATTGATGCATTATCGCGTAATCAAAACCACAAGTGTGTTTACCACAAATTTTGTGGTGAGTGTATGCAAAGTGTGCATGTCTCTCTCATCAAGTAGAGAACAGGATAACATTAAAGAGTTTAACCTGCTGGAATTCTATTTTGGTAAATGGCTGTAAGTTTTTGAGATGTGCAGTGGTGTATCAGGTGGGGGCAGAGGGGCTGCCCCCTTAAAAAAAACAAAATGAGGCAAATCGGAAATAAGACTGGTATTCATGTTAATCAGCCATTTTTTCTCACATTTGTTGCACCACCGGGAAATTGCCGCCCCCCTTGGAACCAACAGGCTAGCTAAGCGCCTGGAGATGTGGCATTCTTAACAGTCTCTATTTCCTATTACAAATTGTAATTTCACATTCATTTTGCCCATTTGTGCTTGGGCTTGATGTGTCTGGGATCTTGGAAGTAGTGGATCATAAGGCGTTTTTTCTATAGAGCAATATTTTCCGGATCGACTGGGGTTAAGGATTAAAACTGTCAGTATGGGCTCTGTCCATATGTCCCGTGTATCCATATGTCTGAGAAAATGTAACCACTGAATGTCCTGTGAAAAAATTTTTTACCCTGGACCATTTGCCACATCTTTTGTAAGATTAGCTAGGGTAGCCACCTTGCGGTAGCTTGGCAGGAGGGGAAATGCTCCTATTTTACCACCATGTATTCTTCCCCAGGGTCCATCCCTGGGTCTGTTGGGGGGGGTAGGAAAAGATTAAGATTGCCCAAAGGTTGTCCAGACATTTTCCCATATCTTTGTTTTCTAAATGATCTAGAGTAGCCAAACTTAGGTCTATTATAGGCACACGCCCCTACTAACCATCGATTTCATTTTCCCCCCGGGGTCTCCCCTGGGTCTGCAGGAGGTAGGGAAATACAAAACAAGGTCCCCATTGCAACAAAAAGGTCAATTTGGTTGTACTTTGTTTCTAGATGAATGCTGGAGTATTCAAATTTGGGAAATTATAATTCTAGAAGGGCACAACAATCCCCTATACCCATGTATTCAATGGCTCCTTTGGGGAAGTCCAATCCCCTGTCAGATCCAGGTCCGTCCCTGGGTCTGACAGGGTTGGGAATGCCAAAAAGTCAACATTTCACAACAAGGTAACATTTTGGCCATCTGGTGGGTGCTGACTGGACTTTGACCTTTGGAGTCATTTTGGGTTGAGTTTAATTAATGGAGTTCATCAATGAGTTTTTGTTTTTAGAGTTTATTTTTAGCTGAGTTTGTGGATGAAGTGGATATGATGATTTGCTTTGTTTGTGAGTCAGGAAAATTTTAGGCAAGAAATTTTGAAAACTTACTTTGGGGTGGGATGGAAGGAATTGCATGGTTTGACTAGGGTGGGGTGGTCTAGCTGTTACTGGGTTTCAAGGAGTTTTGGCCATAATTAACGGGCGTGGTTTTGGTGTAGTTTAAATTTTCACGTTCTCGTGATCGTGACATT
>JAMKCH010010482.1:0-27474 GCA_023653785.1 Ophioderma brevispina | reverse complement strand
TAAGCATCCGTTAAGTCAAGAGTGGTTCTCCCCCGGCTCTGATGAAGTCTTGAGAACTGCTGATAGGCTCCCCATCTTGAAGAGGCGTGACTTGAAGACTGCTGAGTCGCTTTCGTGTTGGGGATCGGGCGCCACTCGTCTGATTTCCTTGAGGGAGAGACAAAGCGCTAAGGTGATGCTACGGCGCGGGACGGTACCCGAAGTATCGCCGCCTTCTGAAGCAGCTGTTCGTCCTCTTGGAGAAGGGCTTGCCGTCTGTTTAACGTTCTTGGGGATCACCATCTTTCGTGTGCGCAGACCCAATCAGTTCAAGTCCACCGTCCCCAACGGTGTAATTAACACATACTCAGCTGGAATTGTTGAGCTTGGAATGCTCTTATACAGGAAAATGCTTTCCAAACACAGAGCCGTTCTGCTGTGCTGCGCCATGCGCCTGCACCTCCATTCAAAATGCATGTCAGTAGGGATGACTTGTTAGACCAACAACCAACCATATTCGTACTTCCCACCGCAACGTGGACCAAGATTTAAACTTTTGAATTTTAATTCGCACAGACTATCGCATAGGTTGCCTGAGCATGTAAACCTGTCAAGCAACGCATCCTGGTCCAACAAGACCAACCTCGCAAGACCAACGCCTTTTTCATAGTCATATACCATTTTCAAGTGACTAACGTACTTGTTTTTGTCCTAAGCCATCTAATAAAGTCATCATAACCATCTGCGCTCATTACCTCCAAGTGCCAATCTCTGATGTCTGGTCATGGAATGCGCAGTGCGTGTCCAGTAGAAGTAGAAATAAGACTGGCTATATCATAGTACATACTTAATGTAATGTTGATGTTGTCCTTTAGTACAGGAAACATGGTTTGTAGGCAGATCATGGGCTATAGTATCTGAACTAACACCAAATGGGTATACCTTCTTGAATTTCTGTAGAGGTAACACAAAAAATGGTGGGTGGGATATGTATCGTATACCGATCTACTATTAGTTATTGAGATGCCATATCTACAGACCCATGTCATTCTGAGTTTGCGTGCGTTACCGATGCTCGTACTGGCCTTGGTCTTTGTTTGTATTTATCGCCCTCCGCCACATAATTGCCGTATTTCCGTTTTCTAACAGAATGTTGACTTTCTAGATGAAATCTCTGTTTTGCCAATAAAACATTGATTCTTGGGGATTTTAACCTCCATCTTAACAAACCTCATAAGAGCGATGTTCGTCAGTTCAATGATCTCTTTCTTCAAATAACTTTGTTCAGTATGTCACCCGTCCACCCACATCAAAGGGAATACTTTGGATTTTTTTTTTTGCTCATATCCTGGGGTTATGATGATATTGTTATCGATCATGATGTTCACGAAACTCTTGTTGTCTTATCATTTATTATCAAATGTCCATTGCTTGTAAAAAACCTCCTGCTTCAAAGCTCGTGGTTACAAAACGCAACTTTGTGGTTTAGATATTGGCCTTAGCACGATCTGAAAAAACATTGTTATCCATTTCAGACTCAATTTCTGATGTAAATGAACTGTAAATCTTATGTTACAACTTGCAAAAACTGTTCTCGATGTGTATGCCACCACTGTTACGAGGTCTTTTGTCTTTCAACTAGGCTGCCTTGTGTCAATGAGGAGATCAACTTGCCAGACGAGTTCGCAGACAGCTCGAGAGGAAGTGCAGGAAATCTCAGCTGGGTCCTGAGGCTCCAGTACCTTGTCAAAACAGATCTTGAAGCCAAAATCTGATTTTCTTAGGATTAGGTTGCCCGACTCTAACAGCAAAGACCTTTTCAAGACCGTAAACACACTTCTAAAAAAACAAAGGGTGTTTGCCCGTCTATGATTCTGTTTGATGACATTGTTCAAATTTGCCGATTTTTTCACTTCAAAATTCAGAAGATTCGTAACTGCTCTGATGATGTTAATATTTCTCTCTTGAGGGTAATACGTTTTTGATGAGGGTAGGGTGGTGCACAGACTTCTGAAATTTGATCTGGTCTCTGTTGAGGAAGTTGAACGGTTATGAGTAGGCTTCCCAGCAAGTCATGTTCTTTAGATCCTTTAACAAATTGGTTACTGAACAGAACTTTGATTATTTCTCTTTCCTCACCCTGTTGTTAATTCGTCTCTCCAAAATGGCGTTTTTCCTGGTGTCTCAAAGATGCTATTGTCACCCTATAATTAAGAAAACAAATCTTGACGCTAACATTTTTAAAACTATAGGGCCCAGTCTCTAACATTCATTTCTTAGTCCGAAGTTATTGAAACCATTGTTTGCATCTCGTCTAAAGACGATTTTAGCGATCACATCTCGATAATAATCTTCATCAGCCTACCGTAAAGTCACAGTACTGAGACGCCTTCTTTTTTCAAGTCAAGCGACATACAGTCTCTCTGGGATTAAAAATCGTGTGGTTGTTCCTGCATCACAGACATAAGTCATTGGATGACAATAACAGTTGAATTGAATATGGAAAAAACTGAATTTCTATCATTTGCTCACCACATAATTTGAAGTTACTGCCTGACCTTCATCTCAAACATTGGTTCCATTGTCTTAATCCGGTCACCCAGTTCGCAACCTTGGTATTCATTTTGACAAAACATATCCTATGAACAAACCACACCAATGAACGTCTCGCACATCTGAACTTCCAGATACCGCAACATAGCCCGTCCTAAGAAAGTATCTTGATGTGGACTCCTGTCATCATATTGCCGTTCCCTCGTCCTGTCGCGTCTGATTATGGCAACTCGCTCTTGGCTGGCATCCCGACTCATCTCTCAATAAATTGCAACGCATCCAGAACAAGCCGTTCTTTATATTCGGTTTAGTCGTCCGACCATATCTCACCTTACCTTCATGATCTTCATTGGCTGCCTGTCAGACAACGTGTTAATTTCAAACTTCTTGTCATAATGTAGCTCAATTGTGTCTCAGCAAATTCTGATCATGTCTACCATGTAATGATATCAACTTGTACTAATCTAATCTTCTGTATCTTCGCCTCCAGCAAGATTCCACCCGGATGAAGATGAACAAGGATTCAAATTGTTGGGAACAAGCGTTTTCTCTGGTATGGCCCCAGGTATGGAATGAGCTTCCCCTTCAATTAGGGAAAGTCTACGTTACCCTCTTTAAAAAGATCCTCAAAACACATTTGTATACCTTTCTGTTTTGTTTTCATTATTTGTAAACGGCCTAGATATTTTATAATAGGCGCTATATAATTTGTTATGTATGTATGTATATGATGAAGTATCCCAGCCCCCCCCCCCCCCCCCCTACCGAGGGGGGGGTTCGGAGGTCTGAGGATAGTCACCTCCCCTTCTGGGGGGAGGAAGCCATCGTGACCCCACCCCCTCCTGATCGATCGCCCTGGTTGCATCCCACCGCGTCGCGCTTGCGTCGGTATCCTTGCTCCCTCTCTGGGGAGATTGACCCTTGTTGTTCTTGGGACGCTTGGTTTGGTTTCTTCTGATTGGAGTCCTGGCTACGAAAGTTCCTCTGGCTGATCGGTAAGGTACGGTGCGTACGAGGAGGGAGGCGTAAGTGAGTTGGTTGAACGGTGCTTTGCAGAATTCCTGTCCCGATGGCCGTCCATGAATACCCAATCGTGGTAAAACCCGGTGGTTCAGGAACCTTGCATGGACCCAGAAGTTCGTCCATGCGGGACGGCGCCTATGTGGACTCGGCGTCTCCGCTGGCTGCCGTTGGGTCGGGGCTGCCATGAAAAGTCCCAGGCTTATCCGACGGTAGCGGTCGCCCCGGCGGTCGCCCCGGCGATTGGGTGAGGGGTTGGGATTTACTCAGGCGGTGGTCTCGGCTATCCCGTCGGTTGGCGGCAGTCCGTTAAATATCCTGGGGCTTGCGGCGCCACGGCTCAAGGAGCGGCGTCCTCCGGGTAATCCGACGGTCGCTGCTAGTACAACAGGCTCCGAGGAGCGGCAGCTGCGGAGATCCAATTCATGATCGTAGCTGCGCGAACGGCACTTGCGGTGACCCCGGCTTTGCGGTGATGCCGGTGCTCGTGGTGATCCCGGAGATTACAGCGCTCCGGATTAATTGGGTGATTCCGGTGCTTGCTGTGATTCCGGTGCTTGCGGTGATCCCGGCGCGTGCGGTGATCCCGGCGCTTGCGGTGATCAAGGTGCTTGCGGTGATCCCGACAGCTGCGGTGGATTCCCGCTCTTGTGGTGATCCCGGCGCTTGCGGTTGATCTCGGCGCTTGCGGTGTCAAGGTGGCTGCGGTGATCACGACGCTTGCGGTGTCCCGGGGTACTTGCGGTGATCCGGCGCCTGCGTGCGGTGATCACGGCGCTTGCGGTGATCCGGTGCTTGCGGTGATACCGGTGCTTGCGGTGATTCTGGTGCTTGCGGTGATCCCGGCGGCTTCGGTGGTGTGCCGATGGAAGAGGTGTCACCAATCTAAGTATCCCCGTGAACGGTTAAGGCCCGGCCGTAATAACGCTAGTGGGGCGGCCCCCGATGACGGGAAGACCGATATACGTGTCTAAGTATCCCCGTGAACGTTAAGGCCCGGCGGAATAACGGTAGTGGGCACCCGCAGCGGGAGACCAAATCCGGCGGAGGAGATCGGTAGCTCGGCGGCTGGTCCTGCGGGGATCCCAGCGGCGGTTTCGGCTCGGCGATTACGGCTCCCGGAAGGCTCTTGCGGGTGATCCCGGCGGCGCGTACGGCTCCCGAACGGCTCTTGCGGTGAATCCCGTCGGCCGGGTCCCGGCTCCCGCAAACGGCTGTTGCAGGTGATCCCGAAGGCTGACACGTCTTTCGGAACGGCTCTTGACGGTGATCCCGGCGGCGGCTCCGGCTCCCGGAGCGGCTCGTGCGGTGATCCCGACGGCTGCACGGCTTCCGGAACGGCTCTTGCGGTGATCCCGGCGACGCTCCGGCTCCTGGGAAGGCTCTTGCAGTGATCCAGACGGCTGCCACGGCTTCCGGAACGGCTCTTGCGGTGATCTCGGCGGCGTCACGGCTCCACGAGCGGCTCGCCGCGGGATATGGGCGGAGGTCTCGCTTCCCGACGGCCTCCGCGGTGACCCGTCATTCCGACGGTGGAGAGCGGGTTACTCGGTGACGGTGCGGCCACTCCGCCGGGCGGCGGTGAGCGGTATGAATCCGGAAACCTCGCCACGATGCGGCTCTTGACGGTGCTATCCGGCTGTACCGGCTTACACTGGGATTGCCTGAGCTCCTCTCGGTTTGAGTCGAAATCCGTGTCTTATCTGGGAAAGACAAAGAGAGAGAACTCAAGTCGGGTAGGAACTTTAAGGAAACATAACCGGGAGATATGGAATGAAATGTTATATCGAACCGCCGATGTTTAGTTCGGAATAAAGCGATTAAGCGTTCAATATCAGGACGGCAAAAAATTCAAAATGGCCGCCGGAAAAAAGTGTCCCGGCCTAAAATCCCCCATAACGTAAGGCTCGGCCGTGAAAACGGAGTGGAGCCCCCGCAAACGGGAAAACCGAAGAAAAACGCGGGAGTCCTAACTCCCATAGAAAAGCACGCTACTTCCGGTTTCGGGTCATGTTGAAAAATATGGAAACGAAATTGCTGTATCGCACCGCGATTTTAGTTCGGAACCAAATGAGTCTACGCGGTAAAAATTCCACGGTAAAATTTCCAAAATGGCCGCTGAAAAAGATCACAAAGTCTAAAGTATTCCGTGATAACGGTAGTGGGGCCCACGGTGACGGGAAGACCAATAACTGCCCGCAGACCGTAAGTCCACGGAAGGCAGCGGTGGGGGCTCAAACACACGCCCGTGCAATGAAGCAGATGGCGAACCATGATTTCCTATGCAGAACCCGAGTTATGAACTTTCGGTACCTTATGACCGACTATACCTTTAATGGTGTCAGCAACCGCGTACCTACCGGTGAATAGCGGGTGAAAGTTGACCGCGAAAACGAAAGTAGCCGATGAAAAGGCGAGATAAAATACTCAGGAACCATTTAGCACACTAAGACCTCCCCAACTCAAGCGCTAGATGAATGTGGGAATACTCGAAGGGCTTACCCGAGGCAGACCACTGGTAACACGCGTGAACTAGCCGCCATCTTTTTGCGGAGGTAACACACACTGACTCGCCTAAACGGACGCAGTTTGCAACAAATTGATGGGCTGAAGCAGCAAACTGAACCAAAATTGTCAGAAAAATGCGAGAACACGTAGTTTGGTAGATAGGTGAGTAAAAGCTATAAATCCCCGCTGAAAATTGCAACTTCTCAAAGCACCATTAAGAGCACAAAACTGCTATGAGATTAGCAAAATGAAGTCAGTGTTGCTGGATCATTGGCCCCTGAAGGTGCGCACTCAGGGGTTTGCCAAATTTTCCAGTGGGTGGTATCGTAGGGATTTGCTAAACCGAGCGTAGAAAATGAAAGGCATTAAAGAACAACATCAGTGATTTGAAAAATATTTGAAATTTGCAGGAATAGCTTCAAAGTGAAGGATAAGTCTGTAGAATTCTCATAAGTACCTTCCAACTGAAAAACGACAGAAAAGGAAGAAAACGCCCAGGTTCAAGATGAGATTCCCCATCAATCAGGTGTGTAGTAAGTGTCCGAACGGAAGGTAATGACTAAATTTCCGATTCTGGTCTATTAGGTTGCTCAGGCTTATCATTTACAGGTATGTTAGGATATAAATGTACTTGTAACATACTTGCCCCCAACAATCTTATTTTGATGATTTTTCGATTTTCTGATTATGATAGTGTCTTTAACAGGCTTGAATGGGAACGTACTAGGAGAGTCTTTTTTTTTATTTTTAGGTGATTTTGCCATTCCGGCAAGATGGCTGCTAATCCGAAAGGTGGAAGACCTCATAGTCCTTGAGTATTGCTAAGGCATTTAAACTCAAATTGATCCACAAGGCTATAATTAATAATAACGCGATTGTCCTCTAGCTCCCTGCTTTTTGTGCAATTGGACATGGGGTAGATATAAAACAAGGCAATCATCGGCGGACACCTAAGTCTCTGTGAATTATTCCCTTTTTTCCATTGAAACTCTACCCATAATAATTAACGAGTTGCAAGTGACCGGTATGTGTAATTTGTTGCCCCGAGTTACAAAATAGCGTATGTATTTAGCCATTATGCTAAAGTCCGTTAGCACACCTTTGTATGGTCAATGTTTAGCCAAACGTAATAATATATTTATTATTATTAAATAGATCAGAAAATACCTATACAGCTTGCTAATTGCAATATTAAAATGGCAGAAACAGTATGTAAGATACGGAAAGAATCTCCTGCTAAAGAAATAATAATGAAGGTAAAGTAGACTGAGAAAATAAATTGTTAGGTTTACTAAAACAATCTTATTCAGTGGGTGGTATCTTGTTAGCAAGAAATTTGATAGGATTAGGTCAAAGCTCCGCCCATCCATTAATGGGTAATAGATGGATAGTGAGTGCAGCAATTACGCGGGTATTTTTTTTTTTTTTTTTTGTCGAATATAGACACGCGCAAGCGGCGCGTTTATACTGTGTCGTGCATTTCGCGTTGGTACGCAAAAGCAATTTACGCAGCGTGACGATCACCGCGCGATGACTGTGTGGTTCCTTGAGATTGAAACATTTGTTTTCAAGAGGGGTGCAATTATTTAAAGGAATAAAAAAGAATGATGTAGAAAATTTTGACAGATAATTTATGTCGATAAAAGCACAAAATTACACCATGCTACATAAGCATGAGGAATTAAAGATGAGATGTTTTGTAATTATACGGTTTAAAAGAACAGGTTTATGTATAACGTTAATCGATCCACATAAAGAATATGCTTAACTGTACTTGACTTGCAACGACCATGACGACGGCGGATGTGGTTGACCTAAATAAAATCTAGCAGCTACATATCCAAAAACGAGGTTCTGAAAACTCACAAGTCATATCATTTTGACATAAAGAAATTATGTAGCTTCAATTCAAATCAATACTGAGTGCCCACAGTGTGAGTTACCTTTCAACGTTCATTTTTAGCAGTTCAAATAAAACGTTTCAAAGTAGCTGATACTGCTTTACTTCTAAATTTTGCTGACGCTACTACGCTACTTGACTTTAATAAATCTACATATACCTCAAATAGTTAATCAGTCATTACTTCAATGTGCGTAGGGATGCAAATACGTTTTTTTATACACTCAAAAAATTAATTTGCTGTATTTTTTAAAGAAAATTAAACGAGATCACGTTACACTAAATTTTATTGAGTAACATGAGAGTTACACATTTTAAGTTATCACTCTCCATGTATTTCAAGTACACTGAAAAAACCAAAACTGATCAGCCTGACTAAAATGAAGTTAGGCCACTCCACGGTACCCATTTTGACTAACTTGTAATATAGGTTTTCCCGGTCAAATTCGTACTTTATTTCATTCAAATAAATGTTATAGTCTTTCAATTTCATGGTGAAATTGAGTGACCATTCATACACCGGTATCACTTTCCTACAAAATACGGACAGTTTCATTTTCAGCCATTCAATTTCATTTTGGTGTATTTAATTTCGTTTTTAAGCAGCGGAAATCATTTTTGTGCAATTAAATTTAGTTTCGGTTCAATCAAATTAGTTTTTATTCAAACATGTTTGTAATAAACGCAATTCGCAAGGAATGTGATCAAACGACATATAATTCCAACACGTATGTCGTCATGTAGCAACGCGAGTCTACTTCTGTTTTCAGTTTCATTTATGTTCATTCAATTTACACCAGGCTATGATTAACGACAATTTTGGCATATTGGTCGCATATACTAGACTCCCCTCTGGTATATGGGTCATGTTTGGCTATTGTGTATTGCCTGCCAATGGGGAAGACTTGATTGGTACTCCTCGAAAAACTGTTTGAAACCTTATGAAGTATCTCCTGGAGAATTTCTGACCAAATCACAGATGACAATCATCACATCTTTGTGTTTTGTCAAAAAACAACAAACATCCTATTGATTTCGTGTACAAAACTTTAAGCCCATATTTTGAAAATGTCACCTAAAGACCCCTATTTTTTTTGGGGGGGGGGGATTTTGAACATTTTCGCCAAAAGACCCCTATTTTGGTAATATGTTTGCTAAATTTTCTATAAAGACCACATTTTTTGTAAAATTATGCAAATTTGTCACCCTGGGTTTGGAAGCGCCAGCCTTACTACCATATCCATTTCATATGTGACTCCCCCAGGCCCCGGGTATACGGTACGTCGCGTAATTATTCCCTAGTAATGGTGTTACAACACAATACTACTGAACGATACACCATGTCACAGTGTACACGTCTATGGCAAGCTATAAAGGCCATAACGTATTGCAGCACCGCGTTGCGAGAAAGTAGCAACGCGTTGCGACATGTTCAGCAAAATTTCAAAAAAAAGGACCCACAACGCGTTGCCAAAGGATTCTAAAGCGTTGTGGAACTCCAAACGCGTTCAAGCCTTTAAACGCGTTGCGAGATTCTAAACGATTTGCGTGTTTTTACAAACGCGTTTGCGAAGGTCCAAAAAGCCATAAAGGTCGTTCATACTACGTTGCACTGCGCAGTGCAGTGCCGATATGTCGATCACTGATGCGGCAACTCCAAACGAACCCGCTGCAGCTGCAGTTAAAATAAATTTAACTCTGTTGCAGTACCGCAATGCAGTATAATGGAAAGAGACCGAATGCGTGTTGAGAAAAGAGTAGCAACGCCACGTTGCGACAATTCGGCAACGCGTTGCGGCTTCGGCCAATCAAAATCATGAATTTCTGTACGTATTTCAAAAAATAGAACCACAACGCGTTGCGGCAATACGTTATGACCCTTATGCTTTCACAACGACGTTGCAACGCCGTTGTGCGGTTTGCACCGTTGTGAAGGTCGCAATGCGTTTTGGGGTGTGAGGGATTCATTATTTTGAAATACGTAACAGAAATTCATGATTTTATAATCTTGGACTTTCTCGCAACGCGATGCGGCAATACGTTTATTGACCCTTAGGCTTGTGGACCTTGGCAACGCGTTGTGAAGCTTGCAAGACGTTGTAAGCTCGCAACGCGTTGTGAAGGAGGTTTGCAACGCGTTGCAAAGTATCTAGGCAAAGCGTTGTGGGTTTTTTCTTAAACCGTCACAGAAATTCATTGATTTTCATTGGCTTGACACCGCAACGCGTTGCTGAAAAGGTCGCAACGCGTTGTGCCGCGAATGTCCGCAAACGCGTTGCAACTTTCTCGCAACGCGTTTTAGCAATACGTTATAGCCTCTATGGCTTGCGATTACACGTCCAAATGCGTTTGCAACAACGCGAATAACGTGGCAAACAGCCAGGTTGCTGAATCGGTAGCGAGAGGAGAGGCAGTGTACCGTTTTAAAAATTTGAAAGCGTGACTAAATGATGTGCAAGGCAAAAATATAAATGCCATTAAAAACTAGGGGTGGCCCCACCTGTCTTAAACAAAACTGTCATCTCTATGAACAATTTTACATCAAAATGGTGGACATTATCTTGCGAGGACACCCTCCGAATTATTGTAAAAAAATGCGTTTTTTTTTTATAAAGTTGCAGCACATATCGCAGTGTTGCTTGGGAGATCAACTCGTGAAGGATTATGGGTAGTTCGGCAAGTCGAAATTAATCAACGACAGCATTTTATTAGTCTCAGCAAGGAGTCACGCGGCGGCGTAGGTTACACACAGACGTGACTAAAAGGCTATAGCCTGTGGTCACGAATATTGAAATCTTAAATGACCGTTATTGGAAATGCACTGTTTTCATGAGGTTAATACACTATCCAAGAGCCCCCCTCTGACTAAAACATTTAGCCTATAAAAACTCTGAAACTGTAGGCTGTTATATTACAAACTATACTTTTTATGAATTCCTTATGGTTACACACATAACCTGGTGTGCTTTTCAACATGATTGGACAAATTTTAGATTTGACCCCTGTACAATATTTGTCGGGCCCAGCTCCTTAAGGGGACCATTTACAGCACTTTAAGGAATCACGGTTCCAGGGGGTCCCTGTCAGTCTGTCTACATATTAATCACTTCAAACCTCTTGTACTTGAGATGGGTTACAAATTGGTGCTAGCTCCCGGGTTATATGGTCATACGATACATTGAAAATACAACTTTAAAAGTTATACCTATTTTGAGGCTTAGTGGCACTGTTCGGTGACCAATCACTTGGAAATTCAGCAGGCCCCACATCCTTGGAGTACCATAAATGTGATGTGGAGTAAGAATATCAATTAAGACAGTGGTTTTTCTGACAAGTGGGGACAGGCAACAGACAGGCAGACGACGGGGAAGTAGTATAAGTATGTAGGCGAGGTTCGACCCCCATTTTGGTTTGGAGGGAAAAGTGGAGGGAAAGTGAGGAAAAGTGGAGTGACATTTCGAACCCCCATTTTGGTGGAGGGACGTCATGTGACGAATCACCGTGATTACGAGGTCATGTGAGTTATCATGTGACCTTCCATATGGAGGATAGGTGTTGTTGATGATGTCCAGCGCCTGTAATTCCTGCGCAGCTGTTTGCTGCGGTGGCGCCACACCAAGTGCAAAGAGTACTGACAGATACTTTACGTGAACATAGTTACCCGGGAAACCCGTTGGCATCTACCACCACCGTCATCTCCAGAGTCGCCAGATCCGTCACAACCATCATCATGTCATCATCCCCAGAGTCACAGTTCGGTCATCATCTGCTCCAGGAGTCCTGCAGTCAACAAAGACCGGCCTGAAACCCCACAACTGGTGTTCCAAGATCGAGGAGAGAGACCAGCTTCCCAGCAACAGTCGAGAAGGATCGAGCAATCAGCAGCAGCCGCAGCACCAGGCGTTCCAGATGCTGATGACAGAAGGTTAGTGGCCGTTCAATCTGGAGGTAAGCGTCGTGTTTGTAACTCTACAAAGGTCAGCCCGTATGTGAATATCAGAGAAAATATTACCAACCTAGAAGACCCCGACGACAGACGTTTGTTTGGCAGGGAAAAAAAGGGGATAAAACCTGGACTCTTGACCAGGGCGAGCTTTGTGTCGACACCGATCATCGATCAACAAGATGATGCTTTGTAAATGTGACAGAAAGACCGCTACACTTGACACAGGAATGGACTTATGACTGAAAGACCCGTTCGCTACTTATGTATACGGACTGGTTTTTAGTAAACATTATACTGACTCTACGACTTAAAAGAACGTCAATGTTCGTCTCGGAGTGATGCACTTGGTTTTGGAAATAAATGTTCATCGGTGTTCATTTCAATGACTGGGTCTTGTCGTAGAGCCGACAAAACGTTCCGGTAAACGTATTGTTGAAATTCCCGGACTACCGTTGTGGCAAGATATTACCAGAATAAGCTGGGAGTGCTTCTATTTGCATGTCCGACTGTGGTGTCGTGAGGGCTGTTCCAAGAAGACTGGGCCTTCTAACGGGACCATTCAAGGCTTGGGTTTTCCGATTGAGAACAGAAGAGATCAGGATGTTCTGAGCCACTTGGGTGCTGATGCTGCTAGGCGGAGCCACATCAACTGATCCTGCTACTACTGGTTTATTTTTGGAGGTTCGCGAGGGAATTCATCTGGATGTCAGCAACACGTTAGGAAGTCCCATTTGAAATGTGGAGGTATTATGGATGGTTTGATGAGAACACACTCCTTGTAATGGATTGTCTGTTATGGGTTTTGTGACAAGAGATGGCAATGGCAAGTGACTCTAGGATATGAATTTGAGACTGTAGTACTTGAAGTAGAATTTCTTGGCAAATTGCAAGAATAGGGGTAAAATTATTAGGCCACTAAAAGTTCAAGGATGATATAACACAACGATCAATTTTGGATATTTAGAACTGGGATTGATCATAATTGAACTGAATGCGCACTTAGCTTGAGAAATTGATTATCAATATTTATTAATTAAAAAGGTAAAGTGTGGAGTTTTAAAATGCCAAAGTTTCAGCGTCTTAAATGTTGAGCTTGTTTGGTTTCATTGGCCCTTCTCAACGGGACCTCATGCTTGGGTTTTCAGATGAGAACAGAAGATCAGGATGTCCTCGCGAGCCACTTGGGTGCTGCTAGGCGACACATCAATGCTCCTGCTACTACTGGTGTATTTTGGATGTCGCGAGGGAATTCACTCTGGATGTCCAGCAACTCGTAGTGAGTCCATTTGAAATGATGGAAGGTATTATGGATGGTTTTGATGAGAACCCCTCCTTGTAATGATGTACTGTTATGGGTGTGACAGAGATATGGCAATGGCAATTGACTCTAGGATTATGAATTTGAGACTGTTCAGTACTTTGAAGTAAGACTTTCTTGGCAAATTGCAGAATAGGGGTAAATTATAAGCCCACTAAAAGTTCAATGACTGTATAAAACACAACATCAATTTTGGATATTTAGAACTGGACTTGATCATAATTGAACTGACATGCACTTAGCTTTGAGAAAGTTGATATCAATAGTTTATTAATTAAAATGTAATGGAGTTTTAAAATGCCAAAGTTTTCAGCGTTAATGTTGTAAGCTTTGTTTGAGTTTATGCATGAAATGCAGAATAGTAAGAAAGTAAAGAATTGAAAAAAAGTCAAGCCTTATTACTTACATGAATGGTAAAGGGGACGGACACATGTGTACACAGGAACGGAGTTGCCCATCTCTCTTTCGAAGCGATTGGCAGACTTCCAGATATAATGGTGCTGTAGTGGGATCGCCACACATCTACAGCGAGTCTGTTACCTTCCCAGAATTGAATAATGCCAGTACCCATTAATAGAGAGGAGTAATTGAGGTTGGGTAAAGCTCTGACTCAGGGCCGAAACAAATTGGCCCCAGCGGGGCTCGACCCCACTTTGGAGTCGGGCGAGCGCTGATCCACTGGACCACATGGTCAAATGGAAATTTTAAAGTTGTTTATGACTTTAATTTCTCAAGTTAGAGATGTGTTTATATTTGCTGATAATTTGGAAGAGTTGACCAAATCTTTATAATAATAATAAGACGGTAGTAATAATATAATAAGTTTTAAAACAGATTGAGTATGCAGTGTAAAGAAAATTATCTTTTAAGAAGAAAAGAAAAAACCACACAGATGAGTAAAGAAAACTGGTGTTCACGTTTAGCTTTTAGTATTGAGTCATGAACTGCAGTTCTTTATCAGGTGTGTTTGTTACAAAACAAGGAAATGTACATGTTACTAAAGATAACAGTTTTGAAGAGGTTAAGAAATCGTTGGATAATTTATATCGAATATTTTGGGGTTTTGCTGCTATTATTGTTTAAGTGGATGTGAGTCAAAGACACAAACAGAATACAAAGAATGGTTTGACAACTAGGTAAAATTCTTTCTTTCTCAAAAAATTTATTGTTATTCTTTTAAATGGTAATGTTAAAAAAAAATGCAACAATAGGAAAAAAAACACATCGCGCGCACACACACACACACACACACCCACACACGTACACACAAACACACAAAACGCACGGTATAGAATAATTTATTTCAAATATTGCATCCCTTGAATTATCAAACAGCACTGGCTTGTAAAAAAATATTGACAAGATTGTTTGAGTTGTAAATTCGAAGAGTTTACATTAAATATTGAAATAATTTTAAAAAAATATAACTAAAAATGTTATAATTATACATTTGAATGGTTTTACGTGTCAAAATAATGGCAAATATATAATAATGATTTACATGTAAACATTTTTAATGTTAATCATACATACACATACACCGCACACACACATACACACGTACACACACACACAACACATACACACACCGCACGCACGCACCACCAAACCTATTTTTTAATATGACATAAAAAAAATAAAAAAAATAAAAAAAATAAAAAAAATAAAAAAAATAATAATATTTCCATACTGTAGTTACAATTTTCAAAATGTCATAAATATTGTATTTACATTGTATATATAAGATAGAACACAATTTATGTCTTTCATGTTGAATCTCATAATATTATACACATGTAAAAAAGAACAAATATTTTTAAATCAAAGGGTTGTTGAGTAAAACTGGTTTTTAAAACACCTGTTTAAAGTAATAAATGGTCATTATACCCAATACTATAACAGAGTTATTCATTTTTTGCAGTGTAATTGGAAAATCTATCACTTAAATTAAATGGAAATTTTCGCCAATCAAAGTGAATTTGGTTGGAAAGATTGAAATGACGCCATTTGGGTTTGAAAAATTTCCACCTATAGCCTACGTAAAATCAATGGAGGACAGTTTGTGAACCTGATATCCCATATTGTAAAATTCATCATGTTTTATATGAGGTTTTGAACCCGGAGTCTTATAGCAAAAAGTCAGTGTCCATCTTTGGCGACAGTCCAGTCAAAGTATCGGCAACAAAGTCATTCCTGAAAAGTCATTTAACGTCTTGTTGCTGGTGTGAAAATCCCGTTATCAATGCGACAGTCGTCCAGCCCCTGGCACGGTGAAGCAAGTTATGAACCTACCAATATTGTCCCAAACAGTAGAAAGAGTTCCTGTAGATGCACGTAATTCCATTTGTAAGTCATTTTTGCTGTTTCTCTGTACACCTACGTCTATCTGCAGGGTCTTCCCTGAGAGTTTTGCAACATAGCTCTGACACTGATGTTCGTCGTAGTTGTTCAAGTAAACCTGTGGCAGCACGACGTTGATACCTCTCCAGCTTACTAGCGACATAGTGGCAAAAGAAATTGTGGATCTCCATACAGGACTGCTACACTCTAAGAGGGTCTGACAGCGCTTTGTAATGCTTGTTTCCTTCATAGACTGATTTTTTATGTTTAAGTGCGTACGAGAGTTTAAGGTTTGGTTTGGCCTTGGCAGCATGTTGTCAATGTGTGTATTCCATCTGAAATCAGTTGTAATTGTAACTCCCAGATATTGGTTTGTTCAACATGTTTGAGTTGATGACCATGAAGGACATAGGGGTATTGAATGACATTTCTCTTCGGGTGCGTTGATTGATTTCACCATTTTTCGGGTGGAAATGATCATCCATGTTCTTTTCACAGCAGATAAGGTGTCAAGATCTGCTGGAAGTAGTTTTTAGGCATCTCCCTCTCCCTTCACAGCCTGCAGATCTCGTGTCATGGCAAAAGGACGGGTGGTAGATGTTAAGTTCTCAGCGATGTCGTTGATGTAAAAAGAAAACAGGCTGGGCCCAACACTGAGCCTTGAGGTACACCTGAGTCGACTGATACATGCTGGAAGACACACCATCGATGCCCCACAGCATTGAGTTCTGTTGCTGAGGAAATCTTTTATCCATCTATTGACCTCTCCATCTATCCCATACCCACTTGTTTCTCAACGAGTCTACTGTGTCCCACCTGGTCGAAGGCCATTACAGAAAATCTACCACACAGACTCAGTTGGAGGCCGTCGTGCCATGTTGTCACAATATCATGTGCAAACTCCAAAAGCTGGCTCTCACAAGATATTTCCTACCAAAGTGGTAGGAGATATAGTATCAGGACTCATACTCCACCGGTTACAACGGTGACGAATATAGGCCTCAGTTGACTTTCAGGCCACATTAGTTGCACGCTTTATTCCGTGTGGTCTGTGAGGCCCCGGGACTTTTTACACCGATTGTAAAGAAGCTATAATACGGGCTCCATAGACGACAATGAATTATGTGGGAAAGAGGTCAACTGAATCAAGGCCATATTCTTTCCCATTGTAGGTGGACTATGGAGTCCGGCCAGACTATAAAAACTTCTACACGGCACTTAGATGTATGAGTAAAATACCTGCTCGGACCGGGTTGATATCGGTGAACTCGTGGGAAAGCCAAATGCAACCCATCGCATTTAGGTCGAGCATAAATGCCCTATAATACCCTGTATTGAAATAAAGTTACACAAAAAATGACTTTACGTGTCACAATGCAGCCATTTTGAAATACAAATTATACAGTGGAATGGAAGTTATTTTACTATTTACTCCACAAAAAATCCCAAACATCTTTTATAACACCTTGACTTGTTAAATGGACTGTTGCCACTAAACTTAAATTTGTATGAAAAAAACTCACGACTAAAATTTCTGCTGAAAATGCTACAATGTAAACATGGTAATTGGCAGCGCATTGCAAAACAAAATGGCTTGCCGGTCTTCATGTTTCATTTTATCCTTTCCTGCGGTGTTTAAAATACGAGTTTCGGCACCAAAAACTAGCGTCCTAGCACATTCACAACTCGGTTATGATTTGAAAATACACAAAATGGCGGCCCTTTTGAGAAATCAGATGGCGCCATCTGCCACCCCTGGAATTCTCCATCAAAGTTTTCTGTCTCTGGGGACCTACTCAAGGTGTCTAAATAGGTGTGTGTTTAAATTCATGAAATCCCACCGGGACTTCATATCAAACCACCGTCCCCCTACCTATTTTGAAAGATTTCAATGTTGGCGGGTGACCATAGGATCAAAATACTCTGCACTACCGTCTTATCTACGTAAAAAGCCACCCAATGTTCTCCAGGTTGTTTACTGGGATCTGTATTTGCTATCAGTCCACACGGAAGCAATCTAGTTTTCCTTCGGAACATATCTGAAGGAAAAAACACCTTTGAATAGTGGTCCTGTAAACCGATCCGATTTTAAAAACAGTTTCAAGCTGGGGTACCATTCATCATGCTTAGCTAATAGTATGTCAAAGATTATGTTATGGCCTTGTCGATTTCGATGATTTTTTCAAAGTCAGCATTTACAACAATGGGACGTTGTGGTGCGAGTCAAGGCCTCACGGAAGGTCAGCTCCAGGCGAAGATCTCCTTGTTTGACCAAATTGAAGAGTGAGCTCCACCGGTTAAAGTCTGCGTGAGATCAAAGGCATACAGTGTGTATCCGCTGGGCATATTAAATCGAAACGACTGATCTCGTTTCCTTGATCCTGGATCATTTTATTCCGTTCCAGAAACAAATTTGGTAGGCTCTAATATAGTTTTCGCCTCCGTCTGCTGGAACTTTGTGGCCTCAGAGGTTTTGATGGGATCTTCCCGTCAACATGGAACTGCTATAGAAGTTACGTCGTAGTGTTAAAGTTTGAAGGGGTTTCTGTCTCGTAGGCTTCCACTGAAGGCTGTATTGTCGACGCAGCCAATGACGTTGGGTTAGGAGCGAACCCAGAAAGACATGATCCTGACTGAGTGTGATGTTTCCCACAGGTACAGACATCATTTTGCATAGCACTCGTCTGATAGGGTACTTTGCGTTGCCCTTTTCATCAAGGGCACCCTGCTAGGTGGCTAGCTGGATACTTGGGCTTATTTTCACCGCCTGACGAACAGCGTGGCTTCTAATAATTTGAACCTTGGATGTTCGGGTGCCTCGGCTGATGAAACCAGACGAACCTCGTTTGTTACTTCTGATCAGCTAACCTTCATGTTGACTCCATTCAGCAGGTACTTGTTTTGGAAAAAGATGTCACTGTGTATTCTGCCGATCAGTCTACTAACTACTGACTCCTCTGGGTGAGTGCGTGTCCTAATTTCAGACTAGGTTTGGCATCAGCTTGTTTGCAACAATGGGATTTACTACAACATCCATTTTCCCTGGAGTATCCTTGAAGTCACAGGGCAGAGGTAAGCTGACTCTGTTTTGGGCATGCTCGTGACCATAACTCAACAAGGTTTCAATGATGGCGCGGTAAGGGTAAGTGGGTGCGAACCAGTGATTAACCTGTCATTCAGAGACCTTCCTACGTGGTTGAAGAGTGAGTGCAATAATAAATTGACGGGACCTACAGGTTTCTTCAGCTCCTAATCAGATCCGTCCGGATTCGTTATTTTAGCCTCGAACATCGTTGACTTTGTGCTAGATCAATGTACTCATCACCAGCCCCTGTAATGTAGAACTCGATAGGTCCTCCACCCGATATAGATGCGATGGATTGGTATGGAATGAGAGACCCTTCTCCACACTGGTTTGAGTTGGTGGAATGTAATATATCCAATTCAACTTGCACATTCGTGCGATTTCTCGTGAATAACGGTTTCCATGTTGAAATTACTCAAGGAACGAGCCAGCGCCTGATTTTAAATATAATACTAAGACTACGGTGATGATTCAAAAGTCAAAGATATCCGGAGACCTTCTTCAACGCTTCTCTGGACGAAGTTGACACTGTTGTCCACTCTTCTTGCGGCTTTCGTTTTAATAGTTGTGTATTGTGCGGTTAGAGCTTGTCTTTCCTTTATGCCACTTCCGGTCATCTTAACGAATGTCTTGCCGTCCTAAGATGTCCGTCTCCTTCAATCTCTCTTAGCAGCCGTTTTTATATTCTGTCCGGATAAGGCATCTTCTGCAATACTAACTCCAGTGCTTAAAAACGGGTGTTTCCTTAAAGTTTTGACTCCTTGTTTTATCAAGGGTACATGTGGTCAAGTGGTAGGTTGCTTGCCTATTGCGGCAAATATACAAATCAAAAATCCCGTGTTCGAATCACTCCCGGTGGGTCACTTGCTGGGATTCACTCGGGTGCTCAATTCCTTGGATTTCATCTGTATACGAGCGATTGATTAAAACGAATACCGCTCTCCTTCATGTTTCACTTGGAATTGGGCAATGAATCATGAAAGCATCCGTCCTTCGGAGGGGGACGTTAAGCTGACGGTCCCGTGTACAGAGAATCCCAACTGTACATGTACATCGCAGTCCGGGTCGAATAAAAGGTAGGGGTCCACCACTGCTGTTTCCCAATCCTCCCCCAGCTTAAAAAAACGCAGCCATGTTATGAGGCGTCTGATCATAGCTACACGGCGGCCCCGGATCAGCTTACACAGTTGAACAAATCCTGACAACCACCACAAGCCATTACGACTACTTGTGGACACAAGCGACACGAACGATCAAGGGGACAGCCGGACCGCAAGAGTCCACCAAGGATACCTCCCAATCCATATCCTCGTTGCAAATTAATTCCCTCAAAGACAGGAATACCCTGACCGACCTGCTGGAGGTAATAATGCTTCTCGTAGGCCTTAGGTCTAGCGACGTCTTTGGAACCTCATGGTAATGACAATATAACGATGACTGTTTTGAAAAGTTTGGTGATGATTATGATGATGATGAGACGATGAGAACCTATGAAGTGCTGATGGATGAGTAAATATGTAAATATTACGACAAGTGTCAACGTTGAATGCAAATCGATGAATGACGTCCGTTGCAACAATGTAATATTTTATGATATGTCGATCATCCGTAATCAATATAGCACAGATTTTCAGATTTCAGATAAGTTTTATTAGCATTTTCATTCAGTAAGTAAATTATAATATGATATATATATATTTATATATATGATCATTTAAGATATTAAAAAATAAATTATCTATAATCTTTTAATGAATACAATTACAGAGTTTTTTAAGGGCATGAACTCAACTCATGAGAGTGCCCTAATAAGTCGGAGGACTTTGAGCATGACCCCTACCATACATAGAATACTATTTTAAAATTTAAATTGTTGGATAGGACTGATAGTACGGGACTAGACAGGACGGGGACGGACAAGACAATACCATAGGAAAGACAAGACGAGAACATGTCCAGATTGTTTTAACAAGATCAGAGGCAATGGACATAAAGTCCATTTGTGAGCCAGTCATGGATAGATTAATGAGATTAAAGGAAGAGGGTATTGCATAGAGGGGGAATAAATAACCTGAATTTTATGGACAGATTGATACATCAAAACCATTACTTCATTAGACCTAATGTGAATCATTTATTACTCACTCATTTTTTAGTTTAGTTTAAAGGCATTCATGGTTTTGAGTTTATGTGTCTATTACGAAATCCTTCCAAAATTTTGGGACCTGATATTTAACTGAATATTAATTAGGTTTATGAGGATTTTGTTGTAATGTATTTGGTTCGCATTTCTGTGTTTGTATCGGTGGTATATCACATGTTTCGAGAAATAATTTGAAAATGAGTTTGGGAGGGGGTTTGAGTTGTACCGAACATGAAACGCTGTTTGTAGTTTGTTTAAACATAAATGTTGAGTGTTTTTAAAGATTGTGTGGAACATAGATTTAGTGTGGAATGTGTATCGGTTTTATTGATGAGCTATGTCCGCTTTTGTATTTTGAATACTATTGCTATTTATCTCGAATGTGGGATAAGTCCTGGAACAGTGATGTTACAAATGGTAAGTCTATTTTTTGCCACGCTTGCTTACGATAGATATGTTACGGTAGTATTAAAGTGGTTTGTATGTGAGACTAAAGTTCTTTTGGAAGGGTGTAGCGGAGTTTTCTAAGAATCCCGATGTTTTTTAAGAAATTTGATTTGTATTTTGAGATGTGATTTTCCGGAAAGATTTTGATCACTTATTAACCTAGAAATTTTTGTATGGTCCACATGGTTGAATGGGTGGTGTTGTCAATTATGATTTTTGTTGGGGGTGGTGTTCGCGTGTTTTTTCTTAGTCAAGTGCTATCGTTAGTTTTTTTGATACATTAAGCGAAAGTTTGTTGGCTTTAAACCAGTTGATACATTCAATTAACTCTTTGTTTAAATATATTTGTGAGTGTCGAGGTTTTTGTGTGATAGAAATATGTTGGTATCGGGCAAATAATACAAGGAGAAATGTTCGAAGAGGAAGGAATATCATTGACATATATGTAGAAGGCATGGTGACCCAGTATAACCTTGATGGACAACCGCAGGAAACAGGGAGAAGGCTAGAAGAGTGTGAACCAAAACAAGTAAAAATTGAAGTCTGTTGGACAAGATAACTGGAGAGAAGATCAGGAAGGCCCAGATACCATAGTGGTTTGAGTTTGGCACGTAGTATATCGGGGTTGATTGTGTCGAAGGCTTTGGATTAATCGAGGAAGATACCATGGTAGGATAGTTAAGAGCAAGAGAAGAAATCTTATTACAGATATCCAGAAGAGGCAAGGTCATTAAGGTGTGTTGTGTTCCGAAAGCCAGTGGTTAATCGTGGAGAATGTGGAAACTGTGAGGAAATTATCAATTATAGATAAGGCTTTCAAGGTGTTGGAAAAGCATGGAAGAGATATAGGGCGGTAGTTTGGATAAGAACATGGGGGGACATCCTTTTTGAAGACAGGATGACCTTAGCAACCTGGAGCCGAAGGGAAGATACCAGTTGACAAGGAAAGATTGAAGATGTAGTTAAGAAGGGGTTTGGAGATAAAATGAATTACACGCTTACGATGGGGGCTAACAATCTGTCTGAGCCATGCCTTTTTGGCCATTTTTGAATTTCTTGACTATGTCAAGAATCTCCTTTTCATCAATGGGGATTGAAAAAGATCTAGCTGGATTGATGATCATCAAGAAAGTCAAAAATGAAGAAGCAGACTGATTCTAGGCAAGTTTCAGGACCAATATTGGCGAAGAAGGAATTGAACTTGTTAGAGATAAGTCCTGTGATCGGAATATCTTGTAGGAAACCAAGCCGAAAATAGGAGGAGCCTGGGTCCGGATTTTTTGTGCCGAGTGACATTGTGTGATTGGTTTGGCCATGTGTGGTGTTTTTAATGTGTGACCATTGTAAATGTTAAATTGTTTGAAGTAGGTATTTTTTACAGATGTTTTAATTAAGCTAGTCATTTATTTCTATGATTTAACATACTTATTTTTGTTTAGATCATTGGGATGTTTTAATGAATTTGCAAATTATGGTTTACAGTTTGTTTCTAGTTTTAATGATTTAATTATTCCCAGTAATCAATTTTAACTATCTTTTACGTTTGTTAATTTTTTGTTATTTTAGAAAATGCTTGTTGTGAAGTCAGGTGAATTTATGGATGAATATGTCCGTAGATTAATCCACAGAAGGGGTATCTAGACCTCATCCCATTTAGTATGGAATAATTCTGTTTTTAAATGAAGTGATTCGTAGTGTTGTTTATTTTTTCTTTTAGTATAATATTATTTTTAGAATTGGTTGATTTTGTGTTTATTATTTACGTGTTATTTATAATGTGACATCTGGAAAGTTGTCAGTTAGAATCGTTGTATAGAATACCTGGTGTAATTTGTATGATTTAGGGATATTTCGTGAATATATTGTCAATGAGGGATGACGGTCCGAGTTGTAACGCGAGTGGGGTTCGATAAGTGGATAAAAAGATTCTGAGTACATGGTATTATTTTTCATTGAATCGAGTGGGTTGAAGTGTTCAGCATATTAATGTTTTGCAATGCCAACAATAACGCTGGGTAGGTTTTTAAACGATCAATCAATTTAATTGTGGGTGGATAGATTGGTGGAATGGTCGAGGGCATTTGTCAGGGGGCCTGTAGATGACGAGCCGATTATAGTATTTTTAGGTTTGGCGTTCTCAATGCACAAAATCGATTCATAGTCCCATCTCTATTAATTAGGTTAAATCATTGCGATTTTGTAATTAGATCATTAAAGGTATAATCGCCCCCTCCCCCTCTTTTGAAACGTCTATGGCAATGGGCATGGAATAACCATCAAGGTTATTTTTTAAGAGTAGGATTTGTTATCATTCACACCAAGTTTCACTAAAAGCTAATAAGGGAATTTATGATTTAGTGTCTTTAAGAAGTCTGTTATGCTATCAATATGTTTATTTTTAGAACTGCGGGAAGAAAATGAATTAGGCTAAGTTAGAACTAATTAAGTGTTTAGTTAGGTATTGAAAGTATCGCTACAAATAGTAAATTACATTATCGTTGTTATTATTGAAATCGTGGTACTCGTTTAGATTAGAGGTTTTTCTCGTCAGTATCGTTTTAAAGTTAAATGGATTTTGTTATTTTGATAATTCTCCAAGAAAGAAAATTTTATGATTATTGTAAGATTGACTTAATTTCGTGTTTCATTCTTCACATCAATTATATGATTAAATGGCAGTAGTGACCCATTACAACCTTTGCAATACCAAGATTCAGTGATGGAATGATGGCATGCATCAGAGTGATTCAAAGCCAACCGGTTTGTGGGCTGACTGGTAGCAGCTAGCGCAAGAAATGATAGTGTTTGCCTCTGAGTTGTTTGCTACAATATGAACATGACATTGAGCTACTAAAGTTACATCAAGACAGAAAATATTCACATGAACTTTGAATAATTTTAAAAATTTCTACACAAAATCTATTACAAAAAAAAGAAATCTCAAAAAACCCTGAATGAAATTAAGCCCAGGGGGCTGTAAAACCTGATAATGACCGGTTTGGTATATTCATCTCAGGTAAAACTAATGAAGGTGTTATCGATCACTGCACAGTTTTGTAAGAAACATATGACATAATGAAATACGAGAGAGCAAAGAGGAGAGCAAAGAATCAAATACCCCTTGCAGAGATCCATAAAATTACACAACATCAATGTAAACCAAGCAGGATGATTTTTAAGTCATTGGAAATACTTGGGTCATCTTAAAAAACGTGAAAAATTTTCACATACAAAATATTAATAAATGAAACACGGTAATTGGAACATTGTTTTTATCGATCCCTGGCAAGGGTCATAAAAGCGTAATCAACAAAAGGATTGCGTGAGAGCAATGCCCTTGCAGAGATCGTAAATACATTAATATTACAAATGAAATAATATAGCACAATTCCGAACGGGAGCCTCGAACGACACCCTCTAGCGTCGCCGCCATTAATTGGTGCATACTGGCCACCGACACAACAGTACACACACGCCTCATATTGCCTTTTACGAGCTTAACGAACGAATAAGAATTTACAACTACCTTTTTCGCAATTTTTACAATTTCCATTCCTTTCCACCTTTATTTATATGGTTTTAAGGAAGGATGCTGTCAGACTGCCTAAACTGGAATTCCGAGGGCATTGTCTTACTGTTTTGTAAAAATTGAAGGTATCATCCTCGCCCACTTTTCTGTGACTGGAGAAATGAACGCTTACTGGTTATAATACGTGTTAACAATTGGTATTAACAACAGCCCGTGAGAAAATCATTTTTCGGTAAAATTCACAACATCCAACTAAAATAAAGTTACAACAGAATGTTAGATTTCCTTGTACGTTAAAAATTGAATAGTTCCCAGAGACCGATCGTATTTTCTGAAAAGCGTGTCATCTTCCGATGCGGGTTGTTGAAGTTTTAGAAATGACGCTTCCGTGCTCATTGTGATCGACTTTCGGAGAGCTGAACAAAATTAGTCGCGTTTGTGCATGGAAGTGCTACGCTTGACTAATCAGGACACTTGAAAAATGACCGCTAGTTTACCATTGGGGTATTTAGAGCTGAAGATGGGATACGAATGATAATTTCAGTGGGGTAGGAACACGATCTGCTCGATTTGGGCCTTGGGGGGATTTCAACGGTAATTTTTTTTTTGGGAGAACTGCTACTACCTTTACTATAGCGGTCTCGGTCCCAGTGACATTAAAAACTCATCGCTTAAACGCTTTGATTTTCAAAAGATCTTATAATATCATGATAATTAATAAAAAAATATTGACCTTCAAACTCCGTTCGGGGTTAGTGGATGAACCCCGCTGCAAAAATAGGGCAATTCCAATAACGGTCCATTTAGATTTAAATTTCGTGACCAGACCTATCTTTAGTCAAGTCTGGTTGTAACCGTTCGATATGCGTCAGAGCGTCCTCCTAACCAGTAAGTTTTGAAACAGACTCTAGCACCCCGGGAGTTGATTGCCGTTTGAATTTGCTGTTGCTGTTAGGTTTGGCATGTCCTACCCCCCTGGATTATTTGATTTTTACTGTACATGGAATGATGTACGTGTAGGTGACATTTGGAACTAAATTTAACCATGTTTTAAAAAAATGGAATTTTGTGGAAACAACCAAATCGTATTTACAGCAAACTAAATGAAAATATTAAAAAAATAAAATAAGTTCATTCAATCATTAGGAGTCTGGCAGGATTCGGTGTTTTCCCATTGGGAAACAGATGCAATGGCGGCGCAGACTTTCACATTCTTCATGTGTCATTGGAGCATATTTTTACACGCAGTTCGTTTCCATTTTTGTAACTTTTTATCGCTATTAGTGCAGCCAAGAAATTTACATGTTTTCCTGAGCGCCCAAGATGCTTTATACAAATGGGGGATAACAGTGAAATCTGTTGATTTTTGCCGTCGAACTGATCAAAATTATCGATTCTTTGTGGTAAAACGTACAACGTAAACGCGGTTTATTATAACGAGAAAAATGCAAAAGATGCCCCCTCATGGCGGATGGTGATGTGCGCCGCCCACGGCGTAGAGGCGAGAATAGTCGCCGTCGGATTCGTGTATAGCATCACATTGGAAATGCAAGCAATTTGGTAGATCATATGAAGTAATAAGTTAGAATAAATAAATTAGAAAAATGCAACCATTTGAACCATGAAAAAATAGGTTAGAACTCTAATGCAGTAATTTGTACAAACACAGACATTTTAGCATGATAAATTCATATCGACACCATAAATGTAGAATTAATCCATAATACCTCATAATGACATTGAACAAAAAAATAGCAAGGGGTGGTCGGTCACTGTACGTTATTTGTTTTTGAACTGAAACATTAAGCAAAAGAGGAGAAGACGAAGAGTACCGTGCAGAGATCGAAAGAACAGAATATAACACGTTCAAATTGAAAACAAGCAACGTGATTTGTCGATCACTGCACGAATTTAATAGGGGTAACGACATACATGGCATCCAAAAGGTAATAAGCTGAGGAGAGAGAGCAGACACCGTGCAGAGATCGATAACATATCAGTAGTACAAAAATGAAAGGACTAGGCATAACGGTTAGAAATATAAACAATTGAGCACATCATAAGAAAATACTAAAATGCAGAGGTGAGAATAAATTATTAACAAATGCAAACATTTGATAATGAAAAAAATATGTAGAGATCATAATGGAAGTTTTACAAAAATGGGCGAAAACATTGAAAGTATGCAACTGAACCGGAATGCAATAAATTGGATGAAATCAGACATAGCAAGTTGACATTACGTAAGATGTATGTCGATATATTGCACGGATTTAATTTGGAAACGAGCCCATCAGAAAGGATTGCAATTATGAAAGCAAGTAATCGTGGTAAGAGATCGACATTGAAAGGGAAAATCACATGTGTTAAAAAATTGGAAATACAGATTTTCAGCATAAAAAAGACATCATGACAAAATGACATCATAATTTAGAAAAAAAATTAGATCATAATGAGCAATTACCAAATTAAAACAAACAAAAAAAAGTGTTTGTCGATCCTGCACGGTTTTTAAGCAAATCTAGCCGAAAATAGGAGAGCTGTGAGCAAATACCCCGTGCAGAGCTCGATATGATACATTGAACAATAGAAAACAGCAACAGGTTTGTCGATCACTGCACGAGTGAACAGGGAAACATATGCCAAAAACGCAATGCGACGAGAGAGTAAAATACCCCGTGCAGAGATCGATTGTACAATTACAAT
>JAMKCH010010481.1:0-45467 GCA_023653785.1 Ophioderma brevispina | reverse complement strand
CACAAGATACTTGAGAATGTTGCATACAAAGTCGGCCTACATCTAAATGCCAAGAAGAGGAATACGTGACCGTCAATGAGGAAGAGAATCACCAACATAGTCCCTATCTGAAACTCTGAAACTTTATCTGCACTAAAAATGCACTACCCAACTCAAAGATGTCAGGGGGCATCAAATACCTATAGGATCCTTTGTTGCCGACAGCAAGAAAGACTTCATGTCACGAAAATAACAAGCTTTGAATGGTTTCAATAAACTACATCACTTATGACAATCTGGTATCTCCAATTCAACCAAGTTGACCCGCTCCTTCAGAGCCTGGAATATCCACTATCCTGTTATATGGATCTAAGACATGGACCATGAAGAAAGAGTTACATGATAGACTAGATGGCTCCTTGTGAGATTACAAAACATATCCTGGCGTGAGCACAAGACCAAGGCATATGTCCGTCCAATTTCACCCATTGTCGTCCATCGCCGAGCACGACTTGCTGGTCAGTGTCATCGTGGGAATGATCAAGAAGTCTCAGAACTCATGTGTTGGAGGTTACCATGCCCAAATAGGGGTCGTCGACCCTTTAACTACATTGATGTGATTGTTCGAGACATTCAGCTCCAGAAGGATCCATCTGACATCCCAACTTAACGGCGACATTTGGCGCAACAGGGCGAACAGCATCTTGCTGCCACAGATGCTCGTCCGTGTGGATTTACACTTCGCATCAGTGCAGTGCTTGTTTTTAGTTTTCATACGAGCTGAAAACGGCCCCTCTCACTCTGAGTCCCTTTTAAAATTCGCGTGCTTCCGCCGCCGCTCAGGACCTGCCGCCGCTGTCAGTTTCTTCTGTAATGTGTCTTCATCTCTTTTTGGTCCCCGCGGTCAGTTTCTGTACTTTGTGTCTCTCTTTTTGGTCCCCGCTGTCAGTTTCTGTAATTTGTGTCCTCAATCGTTTTGGTCCCCGCTGTCAGTTTTTCTGTAATTTGTGTCTTCATCTTTTTGGTCATAATAGAAGGCGTGCCTACATCGTTATAGATATATCCCGCAGGGGAACCCATGGACCTTGCCATGTCCCGGGATTATATATGGACGTTTGTAAACCATTACTGTTTTTGTTTGCTTGATCGGTACTTTTCGCTCCATCAACTGATGGCAAAGGGCGGTTTCCCTGCAAAACGAAAACTCTGACTCACCTCAAACTTTGGAATTGGGTAGTTTGGCGTCTTTAATTTTACTTGACCATTTTTAATAAATACACAAAACAGTTATATTTTGAAATTCTGAATCTCCCTTTAACACTGAAGAAGATTATTTCTTCTAATGAAGTAGTGCCATCTTTGCCCGCACTCATTACTATAGTAAACATGATAATTAGCCGTGTCGTACCACGGTGCCCATTAATCGACGTCATCGACGTCCCCAGGTAAATTAAGCTTATTACTACGCCTGTTAATAGATAAGAAATTAACGGAGTACATCCGTCTCTAATGATCGGTGTTTCGGCAGAGTTCAATGACTCTCAATGTCGTAACCAAAAATGGTGGAAAATGGGAAGAAACGCGTGACAATTGCTTGAAAATCATCTCTTTCTGCCACTCAAGAGATAAAAAACTATGATAAATATTACATTTTACTGAAGATACCTCTTTTACTTTCGTTAGCCACCAAAAGATTTCACCCAGCTGCCCTAGCACCATGTTGAGGGTGTCGCGATATGTCATGTTAATTCCTCAGAATTAGTATAACTCTCGATCTCCCGTTAATTTTGATCCCACAGCTATTTAACTCTAATAGCTAGATTTGGGATATAGGCAGCACTGTCGGCCCCGTCTGATTGCATACGGTATAGCGCCATCATTTGGCGAATTCTTATAATGTTTTGGTCCAAGCAACCATTGATCACTCACGGACATGCTTGCTTTGAATTTAAATTAAGCTCGCAATTGCGGTAGGTTTGCGGTATAATTATGTCCACGAGAGATGTTTAACTTCGGTTTTTGAAATTTATTGAGAACGGATCATATTATCAAGGGATCTGTAATTTGAATTAATCATAACTCTGAACTGGAATCAACCATGAGGGGACGATTATCTTTTACCTTGGCGTAAGCATTTACTCATGAAACAATAAGGTCGACCTATTTGGCTGGGTAACTGAGTCTCCCACAATTAAGTCTCTATACCGTACTTGAGCCATCTTTAATTTCTGGCAGGACATTCACTATTTTGTATGGCTTTTTTACCTGATTGGACTACGTTTAGCACAAGATTCGCACTGGAACGAGGTCTATACTGTAGAGCTTACCATTTTATGAATACCACTTTTGATCCCCATCCCGCAATCCGCCAACATGCTACAACTATTAAAGGTGGTTTGTCCGATTTATGTGTATTGTGTTCTCTACTTGATATGATAGCCTGCACTTGCAAATACACCCCCATCAAGTACCGTGGGAAACACACCCGCGGTTTTGATGGTAACGCAATAATGCAATGTTGCAAAGCCCTATGCAATACTGTTCTAATAAAGTTGTTAACCACTAAAACGGCTGTTTTTTTGTTTATATCTGAGGAATGATGATTCGAGGCTCAAATTTCAGGACGACAATTGACCAAAACGGCCCTTTCCGCTGATACAAAATCGATACTACTCTTTCCTGTAAATCAGGGGGTCTTCTGAAGACGATCGGAACACGCCTCTTTAAACCTGTAACGGTTACTTTTGAGAACCATCATGTACACGATGGATTTTCATTCCCGTCACTGACTTGGCGTCAAGTCTTCTCATGGGCTGACCGTATTACGGGAAGGGGTCGATTGTTGAGTTCGAACCGCCCTTTCGTGGCCTGCTCGAAGGCAAATTTCACCCTCCTGGTGCTCATAAACCTGTTGGCTGGTGATATCTAGCTAAACCCCGGCCCGTCTGTCCCCCAATTGTTATCGGTTTGTAGCGGCCGTGGAAAACCCAAGTATCCTTGTGGCCTATTAGCAGTTTCACTATGTCAAATTTCCTATTGTGTTTGGCTTTTAATGGAGCTTTGCTATTTTTGCATTTTTCTAAGTTTAGATGCCACAGAACAGAAAATCCATGTTGGCATATTTTTTTTAATCGCGTATCAGCAGCCATCTTGGATTTCAAAATGGCCGCCATTTTGAACCTAATAATATGCTAACCTTGGCTTTTAAAGCCATAGAAATGAATCCACCATCTAAACTTCTTTTGGAGGATGTCCATCTCAATGCAACAACATTAGATCATGTGGCTATGGCGGCCATCGGAAATTCCAATGCCCGCCAAGGGGAAGTTGTTTTTTGCCTACCTTGCTCTGACGCTAGTATAGGCATGATTATGCATCTATACCCATGTTTTCAGGTCGGAGGAATCCATTAAAACACTATAACGGCAATGGACCACTTGGTTTTGGACCATCTTTTGAATTCCAAAATGGCCGCCAAGGAGAAGCCATTTTTTGACCACATTCTGTATCTAATACTATAAATTCATGATTCTAGGGTATATACCCCAGTCTATACCCATGTTTTCAGGTCCCAGGAATCCAATACTCATTTTAACAAACACCAAATCATTTGGAAATTGCAGCAGCCATCTTGACATTTTGCCAATGGCTTCCAGTACAACCATTTTGCCTATAAGTTATGCAAACCCAGTATTGAACTATCTAAGCCCCTGCAAAATGAGTAGGATTAAACGTTTAATTCAATTATGTCTTTAACATACCTTTATTGACATTTTCTGACACAATGACACTTCGTTACAGGCTCGCAATTCAAGATGGTGCCTGATGGCGCATTAAATATCTTAAAAAGCTATAAAAACAAAGAAAAAAAAACAAAAAAAAAAAAAAAAAAAAAAGAAATAAAACAAAGGTAGAAATTATCTCATATATTTATTTTACAATCCACAAGTTTTTGATAAAAGTTTTAAATTATAAGTCACATTATGTCTTCAAGTTGTCTATAGAAGGTCAAATTGATGTTTTTTCTTTGTACAACATGCCTTAAATTCAAGATGGCAAGCCACAATGACCACTTCAAAGATCTCAAAATATATCAAATGTCATACCTATCTGCAATATATTATTTAGCCTATACCAGAACTTTACGATAAAAGGTGTAAAAAGTACGAGATTTGTCTCTAAGCTTTACAAAGTCATATTTGGCATTTATATTTGTTTAAATATGCAACTTTAATTAACTTATTAGACGACAACTTATAAGTTCAAAGATCTTCAAGGTGGCCTTTGGCTCCAACGTGATTTAGTATGTTTACTAGTTTCTGATGGTCATAGATATATATCTCACATCATTTAATTTTATGCTTGTTTTATTAGTTCTTTGGATGATGGGTATATGGCAATGAAGTCTAAAGGTTCGGAATGGCCATTTTGAAATGTTTAGCATGTTGAAAACAAAGATGACATTATGATTTTCTATTAAGGAAAAGACATATTTCTGTACTTTTTAATTTACACTTTGCTGTAACTTTATATGATAAAATACATATATAACTGACATTCATAGTTTTAGTTTTGTTTGAAGTTGTGGCCATATTGGCGGCTATCGTAAGTTGTATATTATAACAAATGAATTTTTGGATTTAACCAAATATATATTCCATATATGTAAACAATTTCTAGAGTTTAAAGGTCTTCACAGGGGGGGGGGGGGGTTGGTCACGCATATTGGTACCACCTTGAATTGGAGCATGTTAACAAAAAAAAAAAATACCATAAAATAAGGGATAAGGGTCACAGGCAATATAGGGCCAATCCCATACTCGAACAAAAGTAGGGACAGAAGGACCCCAACTACTCCACTCCTCACAGAGCTCCATTGGCTACTGATCAGTGAGCATGTGTCTTTAAGCTTATGCTCCTGACCTACAAGGGTATTTGGACACTTGTCCATCATATCTGTCCGAATACCTCACTTTGTATAGTCCTGCATGCAGGCCAGTCTTGTGGACTGAAGATAACAAGACGTTCCCCACTGTTCCTTGTACAAAAAGAGGTCAGTGGGTGACAGGGCTTTATAAGAAATGCAGCCCCTAGCCTATAGAACTCGCCAGGTCACGTTCCTTTTAAGAAAGCAGTGAATGAAATTTAACCTATTTCCAAAGAGTTGAGGATGTCCTTAAATTGGCAATATAGGTCTCAGGTAATTGTTTTTTTTTATTAGATTGTGCTACTGTTCTTATACTATAGTTATATGGATATGTTTATCTCAAGGTTATTACTCTTAAATCTATGTTTGGACAAACAGAAATAAAGTGTTACATTAATGATAAGGCACTTGTCAATGTCTGGGTATTGTTTTGGCTACAACACATTTTTTTACAAAACCACATAAGCAACCGGTTGGGCAATTAAGAGGTTAAAAAAAATATTTGACGATGAACAAGTGACCCCCCCCCCCCCCAATCTGGAAAGGGGAGCATGCAACGAAGCAAAATTATCAGATGACTTTTAAATGTCACAGAACCTATAGCTCAGATTATATTACAATTTTTTTTTTAAATAAAATACAAGTTATAATATTAAACTAAACATAATACAGATATATGTACCAGTATTAGTAACTCAAAAGAATTGTATGGTGGGCCAATTGGCCACATCGTAACTTTTGAGCTGGTGGGAAAGAAAAAAACCAAAATTACCCAGATACTAGTTTTTGACAGGGCAGGACGGGGGTAACAGACAATATTGCAAGGACTTCAATTTGACATTTATTCATTTTTTGCGGAGGAAAAATGTCTGTAAATACTACACGTGCTCTAGCGGCCATTTGAAATTTAAGATGGCTGCCATGACCAAGTGTTCATAATGTGCTACAAAATACTTAGTGAACTCCTAGACCATGGAAACATGGATTAGAAACACCGGAATCATGTCTACCAGTCTCAGAAATGGAATATGGGCAAAAGCGACTGATTTGGCGGATTTTGAAATTAAAATGGCGGCCGAATCCAAATGATCTGATGTTGTTATCAATGTCTTATTGGATCCTTGACCCTGTTAAAACATGGGTATAGACACCGATCAGGATTCTAATGTCTCAGGGACCGAGAATTGAGCAAAAAATTGGCCGACATGTGAAATCCACAATGGCCGCCATAGGGAATAAAAAAAATGCCAACCATGATTTTCTACATTTGGTGAACCCTAAGCTTTCAGAAAATGTGGAGTTTTCCTAATCTCCATAAAAAGTCAACAAAATTACATAAGGAACCTGACTAGTTGAGAGTTGCCGACAAGAAATGATTAAAATATTGGCAACGCACGTTACGGCCGTGATATAAAAACCGGAAAGTTTCTTTGCATACGGTCAGTTCATACTAACATCGGGTCTTGCGTTGCCGATATTGTAGATCACTTTCTGTCGCAAGTCACCGCAACATTCATGTTAAAATTAATTTACACTTAATGTTGTTTACTGTGGTGCGTACTTGTGCAGAGACTGCAATTCGATCAATGCAACTCACCGATAAGGCTAATGAATTAGAGTAAAGGGTGGGGGGGGTAACATGGACCCGGGGCTTATGGACCCCCCCCCCACCCCTAATGAGCGGATCTATTTCTACTTGAAAGAACATCATTCAACAATTGTAATTCAGTTATTAATAGAGGTAGTGTATCCTGAAAAATGGCACCATTTAAAAACAAATGGTACCCCCCGTTTTTGGTTTTTTTGTGTTTTCTTCTAATGTCATTTGTTGTACCAATTTGTTTGTGTGTAAAACATCCCTCTATTTTCTCTTGAGCCCGGTTTGGAGGTTGTTACTATGGTAACATATGTGGTACTGACATTACCCATGTATCAGTATATGTATCATACTCCTAGCTTACACTCATTTCCAAAATTGCGGGATACTTGGTGCATGTGTGGATCTGGGGTAGATGGACACCTTATCTTCCCATTTTAACTTTATCGGGCGGGGCAAAATGACCATGGGCACTATCGACCATGGGAGGTCCATATTACAACAAACAACCGCCTCTATTTCAATACGGGTGGTCCATATTGGGGGTAATATGGACTCTTTGCAAAAATGACAGCCCTTATCGTTAATTTGGTTAGAGTTGAATTAGTATATATTTTGGGGCTACTGTCCTGACCCATGAACCAAAGCTATCAATTGTAATAAAGTCATCAAAGAATAAAATAAACTTCTTAAAGTACGATCTTGCGTAAGGTCCCAGTACGTCCACTTTACCTATTTTGAGACGACGGGTGAACAAACCTAGCGGTACCGCGATGCAGTATTTGGGGTATATAGACTGCATTTCAGACAACGCAACTCAACGCCATTAAAGTGACAGGAGGAGATTTTTTTTAGGATAATAATTCTCTCAACTTTCACTGGATCTGTTGTATACCACCTACTGAGAACGTTTCGAAGGTTTATGGACAACAGGTGCAAAAGAAAACCGCAAACCTTGTTTTTGAACTTGTCTGACTATCGAATCGTTCCCCATAGAAACCCATTCTTTGACTTTTCGTCGTGCACGACAGAAAACTACTAATGCCATCATCTTATACATAAAGACGGCGTAACCGGCTTATTCACTTCAATGTGTGATCTATACATTTGGGTAAGCATTCCAATATGTCAAAACCGGGGTTCGAGCAAAATTGGGGGCGCTTCTTCCTGGAAACTCATGTCCTTTACGCAGATGCAGTGGTGCGGAATGAACTTTAAGGTAAATTCCGTCTTTTTTTTTTGTATTTCAACATCCAATTATAAAGTGACTACTATACCTAAGAATGCAACAATTTATGGACAAGTAATAGCAAAGCTTTAATCTTACATTAGGCAAATCCTCTTTAAAGAGTTTTTTAACATTTTACCAGTTTTTCTGTGGAACTAATTGCACTGGCTCTATAACCTAATGTACGTATCACGTCAAGTAATGAAAAGAGGCGAATCTCATTTTAAGAAGGCGATCTTCGTTCAAGGTGCTTTTAAATATGCGTCCGATCCTTGAGCGGCCTGGACGGCCACTCGCTAGGTGTTTATACTTCAAAATGAAGTTTAATTTTTGTGGGAGCTGTTGGGGGGTGTGGTTTAAAAAATTAGTATAGGAAACAAATTGAACCCTCGGATATTATTTTCTCAGTTCGAGTCAAATGGCGCCAGGTCAGTGGACGCTGATCCATTGAAAAGAGGATCTATGATTTGCAGTTGCTCTGCCCAGGCCGTCCCCTAGGTGGGGTTGTGGGGGGGTGTGACCCCCCCCCATTTAAAAAAGTCTGTCGGCAAAATGTTTGACTTGTCGGCGATAATGTAGAATGTCGGCGCAAGTGATTGGACGGCGGATTATCGGCGCTTGACTTCTCCACACTATCCTGTTGTTGTTTGTTTTGTTTCTAGCTGGCAACAGACTTGTCGTTGGTTGCGGTTGACTTGACCCCCCCCCCCCCCCCCGCTCTTCACATTCGAAACGCGAGTGAAAAAAAATTTGGGTCTACCCGGAAAAATTGATACATTCCTTGATTCCGGCCCATGATTTTGTCGGCAACACAGACTCATACACCCCCCCATTAAAAGGTCTGGGACGCCCTCTGCTTGACGCCCATTTTATCAGGCCAGGAGTTGCTAGCGAAATAATAATCTGCATGTGTGTTGTTTGTAAAATCATAAGAGTTAATTTGTGATATGGTATACAATAAGACTTTGATTTAATACCCCTGGGTCAGAACTCTTTGAGATATCCAAACAAACGATTTTTGAACTGTAATTGAACTACTTTGGATGGTCTTAGTCATTTGTTACAATTATTAGTAGCGTGGCAAAATACACTCTCCGGAAACCGCATTTAATTATTCGCAGCGTCCTTTAAGTTATTTGTTTTAGTGGTGGTGGGGATTTTTTCCTACATTGTTTTTTTTCCAAAAACTTCCATGCCCCCTGGAAATCTAATGGTAGTCTTTAGAAGTTACATCTCGTAATTCAGCATTCACTTTTAGACTACTTGTTTACCAAAAAAAAAAAAAAAAAGTTCGATTTTCTCCAGGTATTTATGGACAAACCTCAACTTCATTCACCCTTGACATTTTAGAGACCATGTTCAAAAAATACGGGTTCATCCTTCATGTAGGACTCACGGAATTAGCCTAGCATGAAATTCTTCTATAAAAGGATCAACAGTATTAATCGGATTCTGCAGCTTTATTCCGTTAAAAGAGTCTTTACTCTATCCGATGAATTTCTGACCACCAACGACACACTCACAATTGTAGGTTGTTTAATAGTACTTGTATTGTTTCATTATTTAAGGTGGTCATTTAATCTCTAGCGTAACATAGCTTTTGCAACGATTGGGCGTTTTCCTTGGTTCAAAGTCCCACTTTCGTAACGCGCAACAATGTTTGGAGCTTTCACTGCAAGCGGCTGGTATCTGGGGTTTATATTAGGTTAAGGAGTATTAGCCAAACGGGACTAGCGATGTTCAATTGAAAAAACCATATTTTCTGTTTCGGGTCCTTCAAAAAAAAAGCGCGCAAAGTATTCAACTCTAGATCAATATATATATAGGACGAATCAGGCAAAAACGTGCATTGTAGATAGAATTCGCAAAAAGGAAAAACTAGTTCGGGTTGCAAAGGAATATTATTGGCCACGGTGAAAAGATCACTTTACCAGCATGACATTAGCGGCGCGGTTCCACGACCCACACATGGATAGGGGTCTGAGTTGCGATGAAACAACAGGAAGTTGCTTTTAGCCTTAGCAAAATATATGGCGGGAACAATGCAAAAGGAAATTTTGTATAAAATAGACCATCTGTGTGGAATAGGGCACCAAGCAGGCGTATGAATTGTTTCCCGCCATGTTGTCAAGGTAAAAAAAGAACTTCCTGTTGTGACACTCGGCGACCATTAACTGTGCGGCAGCCCCACAATGTGTCGAGGGTCAGGCACTAGACACAACTTCAATATTGTAATTATAAATGCGCACAAGGCCAACATATCGCGCCCTACGTGGTAAACTGCAATGAACAGGGTGATTGGATTCTAGAGCAGGAGTTAGAATATCACAGGGTCGTTCTACATGCCGTTACATCTACATCAGACAAAATGGAAAAGACCCTTACGAAAATCAATTCCACCAACTTTGAAACAATTTGGTGTTAATATCTGTAAGAAAAACAGCAAGAGTTAATGGCATTGCAATTCCTGCACGGAAAGTCAAGGTGTTGACATCCACAAGTCAAAAGTATCAGGACTGGGATTCAGACATTGCACTTCAGGCTTGTAGTAAGGTGGAAAGGTGTGGATGACCGGATAGCACAGACAATAGCATGGTCTGTTACTCTGTGCTACTTGGGTACTGTCTAAACCGGGAGCTAGCACACATTTGTAACACATATCAAGTACAAAAGGTTGATGTGTAATATGTGACAGACTGACAGGAAACCCTGAAACGCGATCTTAAGTGCCGCAAGTGGGGCCTTAGGGAGTAGGGGGCCAAAACAACGTTTGTACGGGGTCAAAATTGTCAATTGATTCAATCATGTTGAAGAAGCACACGCAGATAGTGTCTAACCATAAAGATTCATACAGTATAGTTTTGTTTTTAATATGTACAGCCTAAAGTTTCAGAGGTATAGGTAAAAACAGCAAAATCACTAAAAAGGGGTCAATTTCAGTGTACAGGGGTCAAAATTTTAAAATTGACTCCGATTGGATAAAAAATGGTGCAACTATTGGTGGAGCTCATAGGTAAAATTAAGACTCGTTGGGAGTTCTCAAATGCTTGCTTCAGAAGTAGGGGGTAAAAGATCAAGCCCCATGAATGCAAGGACGTTGACCGTGTGCCCTACATCGGGGCACTAAGCATTTAAGACAGTCAAAACTATCCTTGATTTAATCTATGAACTCCACCAATAATTTGCACCATTTATCCAAGATCGGAGCAGAGCGAGCGACTTTAAATTTGCCTGTACAACTGAAATTGACCCTTTTATTGCTTTTGCTGTTTTTAGCCCTATAACTCTGAAACTGTAGGCTGTACATATTAAAAACTATACCCTTATGAATCCTTATGGTTAGAAAATAAAATGGTGTGCTTTTTAAAATGATTGGATCAATTTACAATTTGACACCTTGTAAAAAACTTGTTTTGGCCCCTTTTCTTTCCCCTTTTAAGGCACCACTTGCGGCACTTAAGAATTCGACGTTTCAGGGGGTTCCTGTCAGGCTGTAAACATATTTAATCACTCACAACCTTTTGTAATTGAGAGGTTACAAAGGGTGCTAGCTCGGGCTAGTAGTGGTAGCTTCAAAATTAAATTCAAAATAAAGTGTGATAAAAGCCGGCTGAAGCAGTATCTCCTCAGGACCTTATTGCTCTCCTTCGAATTAACATCAAATAATAGAATGTGATGCAGTGCTTATAATTGTCATTACTGAGATACGCTGTTTTCATAACATCCAGTACAATATGCAGAAAGAAAGTATCATTAAAAAATCTAGTTCATATGTCGGTTTCATCAAGAAGCTGGTAATGATGTTTAGACTTTGAGTCAGAGTCTTGAAGTTACGTGAGAGTTCAAGGATCAGATTTGCACAAAGACAAAAGTTTAACAAAATCCAACGAATATTAGTAATACATACTCTATACCATGCTTTCAAGTTTGATAAATGCTTGCAGTAATGTTAGCATCCCTGGCTGAGAAATGAGATCAAGGAAAATAACATTATTACTTCCCCTTTTTTTACAAAATTTAAACGCCCAAAGTGTTGCAATATGTGGAAAGTGATTCAGTAGTGTCCAGTTCATATTTTGAATATTTTTCATGCCACTGTGCCCCTTTAGGAATTCTGACGGAAATGTGCGCCAAGAGAGGCGACTAACCTCTTTGAAGCTCTACAAGTCCTGGTGATGCTACATGAGCAGGCAGGGCATTCCACGTTCCAAAGTCTGCAGAGAATGGGAGATATGATCTTCTTTGGGGAGACCAATTTTGACTTGGGATTTCCACAGAAAGGCTGCATGATTCATGAGACCTGGACTGAGCACTATACCCTATAGTCTGATCGCCACTATACCTACTCTAAGGAAAAAACAGCTTTAGAACTTTTGGGTCTGAACTAGTAGGAACCTTCAAAGATGGACCCCTCAAAATGTTCTTAAACGCGGACCAAAAAGGTTCCTACAGAATCATAAATGGTGCTATACAACAGTTAAAAAACTATTTTTGGTTCGTCCCCATTCAAGAACCTTACAGGGTTCCATATAGAGGACAAGGTTAGAACCTCGTTCGCACCTTGTTTTCTTAGAGTGTGTATATAGTCCCGTCTACCCATGTAACAATGTCATGTTTTATCGCTAGTGACATTATATAGCTAAGACCCTCTAGGGGGAGGATGATTAAGTTTCATTACAGTGGGACCGAATTCACACCATGGGAGTGCAAATTGTGTAAAACGTTTTCTTGGAGTTTGAACCTGCGCATATGATAGATTGCGATTATTCCGATTTTTGAAATAGTGTTTACACAATTTGGCATCGACGACCCTCTCAATAACGTTCCCTCCACCAGCCATGTTGGTATAGGACAAGACAGACATTCAGGATTCAATACATTAAGTTGTTCAACTATGCGTAGCATTGCACAGAGAGTTATGGACAGGTGGGTATGCGATGTGTCATATTTTTTACTCCAACATAGTGGTATTTAAAAAATATGGTTATTCGGATTTCAGATAATACGGCTGGTACCCTACTTAATGTTTTTAATATGGCATTTTTGACATGTTATTGAAAGGTTCAATACTAGAGTAGTTCCATGCCCATAGTCTAGTTATCGAAAAATATTCCAATTAGTTCCATTTAAATTCAATTGAAGACAAGTAGCCGACAATCTTTTGGTACTGAGTTATCTCCGATACTATTGTTAATACATCATCAATATTCAGATCAAAAACGCTAGGACATGATAAAAACAAACATTTCAATATAAAGGTGGCGATAATTATGATTTCTAAACTGAATTATCGGATTTCTTTGGACCAAAATCTGTTTTCAAGTTTAGGAGTCGTAAATCCATGGTTAATCACTGAAAACTTGGAATTTTTGAAGTATTATTAAAACGCAACATTTGGCGTACCATTCGTGCTCGGAGGGACTCTAAACGAGATACCCCAGTGATAAATCTTTATTTCTCTATTACTTGAGGAATAGGTCTAACGTGGGAACAAGTACTTTGTTTTATATGAGGGAAAGGCGAATTCCCCTAGTGCGATAACGACGAATCAGGCAATCTTGTGACAAGATAGAGTTTGAGAAGTAAAACTAGCTGGGGTTCCATCTGGTTAATTGCAAAAACAGATTGAAAAATAGGTAGTTCCATGATGTAAGATGATACAATGCAGATGATGTCAATGTGAGTCCAATGGACCCCAGTGTAGGTTTGTTTTATGCGTGATCTATGATGTCTAATGGTTTTTAGACGGGAAAACCATTGTGAGATTTAATCAAGGGAGATATTGCAGAAAAATGCCAGTAGCTATAGTTTATAGCTAGTTTTAATCTGCAAAGTAATTGTGCAGGTTTTATAAAGTGCCAGGATTTATTATAATTGAATTCGAGGGTACTTTAAAGCTGAAAATGCTTCTGCGTCGTTCAATCTAAAGGAGAGCATCACGCACGCTTTGCTTATTGTTTCTCACTGGGTCTATGGGAGTGGCCATGTTGCCAACAATAAAAGCAGTGTGTGATGGAGTTATGGAATTTTAGCGGATTATATAGCGGTCTACAAACATGTCACTGTATTCTAAGTTCTTAAAAAGCGGGAGTGAAATTTCAACCGAAACGTTATTCAGAGTGTAATTGCTCGGTAAGCCATCATTTTAGAGTCCCTCAATGCCTCATGTATACCTCACTTGAAATTCCCCGCGTAAAATCAAGTTTGAGCCTTCCAATGGTACTTGGAATGAAACATTTGCTATCTGGGCCAACTGAAACGGTGATGGTGGACAGTGGACTTCATTTCGGTGTATGATTTTGATGCGTTCTTCTTCTCTTCTTCTGGCAAAACTAAACAATGCCTCTAGCTCAGTCAGTGGGAGTATTGTGACTAGAGCTTGAGCCGTTGACTGGGACATTTATGTCATATGACATTGACCCCTGTCCTGACCTTTGGACTGGGCCAGAGGGTTCAAAGAGTAATTAATTGTCAAAAATAATTATCTCTCGTCTAAGGGTACGCCGTATTAACCAAACTGGCAGGAACCACTGACCCTTGGCTCATATATGGGTGTTCAGGGGTAAGGAGGTAAAGGCATTAAGGGGGTCATTCCGGTTTGGAAAGCCAAAAATGTGAAAATATCATAAATCGTGTCCTACAATTACGAAACAGAGTGACGTCATTAGAGACAGTATGTTACTCGGCAGGGTCTTTGGGTTGTCCACAGTTCAGGATCAAAGGTCATTAAGTGGGCACTTCCGGTCAAAAAACAAAAAATATTACAAGAATATTCAAACATTGTTATCTCAAAACCCAAACATAGTACCAGGACTTAACTTGAAGTATTATGCTTTCATGTTACTGGGGTAGTGCAACGGTAGTTTTATTTTGGAGGGGCAAAGGTCATTTAAGGTCATTTCCGGTTAAGGTAAATAATTTGCAAGAATTTATCCAGACTAAGAATTAGTTAGAATTTTGTTATTGCATGGAACAATGCCCATTGTGTTGTGTAACACGAGGTTTTCTTATACCGGGATCAAGTTCATTTAAAGGGGGTCAAAGGTTCAATTGCCAAAAAAATGTAAAATACGACCACTGGATTTATCTCAGCTATAGAGGACAGCTTAAAGCCCGGTAATTACTACAGTGAGTACATTAATAGTAGAAGCGTGTCTTTATGATAGTCTCGACCCCAAAGGTCAACGCTCAAGGTCAAGGTCAAAAATTACAAACAAGCTTCGATTTAACTGAAATTTGCTAGGAAGAATCCTCGGCTATCGTAAATACAGAAAATTTCAGTTGACGCTTCTTCGTGACCCAGGAGGTCAGTTATAGAGGGCAAAGGTCAAAATTCCCCTGACATTGCTTGGATGAGTGTAATTAATGTCAAAATTATCTTCTTCTACAGGGTTACGCCGATATAAACCAAAACTGGTCAGAGGTGAACCATGACCCTTGCTCAGATAGGGTGGTTTAGGATAAGGGGTCAACGGTCATAAGGGGGTCATTCCGGTTTGAAAAGCCCAAAACTGTGAAAAGAATTAGAAAAATGGGGTGTTGTTGTCCTACAAATTACGTAACAGGAGTGACGTTCCATTATGGAGCGACGTATTTGTTACAGGGCAGGGATTCTTGGTTGTCCACAAGTCAGCAAATAGGTCATAAGGGTCACTCGGTCAACAACCAAAAAATATTTCAAAATTTTCAATTTTTTTTATCTCAAAACCCAAAACATAGTACAGTGATGAACTGTGAGAGTTGCGTTCAGTACCTGTTGTATGCAAGGTATTTATTTTGGAGGTCAAAGGTATTTCGGTCATTCCGGTTTCAGGTAAATAAATTTCGAGAAGTTTTATCTCCAGAATAAGCATAGTAGAATTTTTTTATGCTTGAACAATGCATTTTTGTTGTGTACCGAGGTTTTTATACCGGGATTCAAAGTCATACGGGAGTCAAAAGGCAATTTTGCAAAAAAATGCTTCAAAAAATAACGACCAAATTGGGCTATATCCCAAAGCCTATAGAAGACAGATAAACCTTTATTGCTGATGTGATGTAAATTAAGGTTAAAAGAAGTCTAGATAGTCTCGACCCCAAAGGTCAAAGTTCAAGGTAAAAATCTACAAACAAGTCCGATTGAGCTGAAAATTGTCAGGGATAATCCTTGTGGCATTCATCAATACAGAACAGTACAGTTGACCCCATCGTGACCAAGGGGTAACCTATAGGTATGAAAAGGTCAAATCCCCTGAAATGCTTGGATTGAGTTGAAATACTAATATTGATCCTTGAAAGTTGTTAACACGTAAAAATACCATTTAAGACATTGTGCATATGGTGAAGTTACGGGGTAAAGGTCAAGGTCACCTCAAGGGGTTCATTAAGGGGATCACATCCATTCCCAATACGGGCGTCTTGTAAATTAGATCGGCCCCAGGGCTAGTGACTATACTCTCATTGGAAAATCTTTTACATCCGAAGAGTAAGGAGGCAACTCGTTTTGTGATTGAGGTTTCATCTGTGAGTAGTTATTTCTATGGAATATAAACACTGCAGATGAGCGTCGATTCAAGGCATGCAAACCTAATAGACAGTTAGATATCAAAAGTACATACTTTACCAATCATGATGGGACAAACTATAGAAATGACCGGAGGCAGTGGGCGCCGAGGATGGCCAAAACGTCCATATGGACGTGTGAGATTATTGGAACATGGAGCGCCATCAGTTCCCGATTTATTTTGTTCTTCTAAATTGCTAATAATTTTTTGTAATATAATAAAATTAAAAAAAGCATCACTGTTGAAATGTTTCAACATAATTTATCCACATATTGAATCTAAAAGTAGCGTGTTATGTCCCTTAAAGAGGTAGTTTTCGAAATCAAAAGGTGATTCCAGAGTGTGGTCCTAAAAGTGGACATTGCAAAATAAACTGTGGGTGTAAACATTTGAGTATGTGTACTGCCGCGGTTTCTCTATAAATTATTAGGTAAAATGGAGGACAAATCTGAATTGATTAACATTATCTATTCGGGTTAATAATGTCAGTAGTTCGATTTAAATTTGAATCTTAAACTGGGATTTGCCCTGGTTACAATCCATTGATTTAATTTTTTTAATCGAAGAAATTTAGCGAGATTAGTGTTCTTGAACAGCTTCAGAACATGAGAAGATCCCATGGATTATATTTTCCATGGATAAATGACATTGCATGCTGTCATTATGGAGTCTTCGCTGTGAGGACATATCATCATTGAACTGCAAACGCTGTTTTGATTCGGGACATTAGAAGAAATTTAAAGTAATATTGTAAACATTGAGTATATCATTGTTGAATAGTCATTGGTTGCACATTCAATAAATACTTGAACCAATCAATTTGACAAAAAATCATAATAATCAATGTATATTACACAAATTCAGATATGTGTAACAAGTCCTTTGTTTATGTTAAGGGTATTTGGAGTAGCGCCACGAGACAGGTACCAGTGTGAGGTCTAATAGGCCAAATCTGAATGTTAACTGCCGGTAATATTTTTTTTCAAGGACTCCAGACCTTTGGACATCGTCAAATTTCAGGGGGAACATTGTCTTTTGGTTAATTGAAATTAGTTCTACGTCTATATTGAATTTAAAAATAAAATTTGTAGGTTTTTTCTTTTTTGGGTAATTTTTTACATCAATAATTATGGCATACTTGTCTGGGCTATATTGCTGGAAAGTATAAAAACCCAATTAAAATTATTTAAACCATAAGCTGATTTGTCACAGATCAGGAGTCCTAAAAAGTGGCAAAACCTTCCTACAATGCATAGTAAATCTGTAATGCGATTTCGCTTATCTTAGAGCATTGTTTGTTGTCAATTATATGGGCTATGCGGATAAAGCTGACTGTATCAAGTAATTGTGAAGTTTGGTTTCATGTTGACTTTCTGGAATCCCCGAGGCCTGAAATTAATTCCCACATTGAGCTCCAAGTGCTATATGGATGCCAGTCTTGTGATGATGTCAATTTAAGCACTCGGGATGGTGTTATTCCGACAAATAATCTAATTTATGAATTTTGTCTTCTGTGAACAATTGTTGTGCCCAAGGTGCTACATGATTTGCACTCTCCGAGCTGAAGCTTGTTAACTCATCAAGCCCAAAGCAACCAAAATTGTGCCAATTGTAACTGAAAAGATTTGGTACTATACTGCGTGTAGATAGATCAAACAATGAGAACTGTACTACTTCAACATAAACCAATATTTTTTAGGACTCGCAGAACCTTTGACCCAGTCAATATTTCAGGAAAATTGTCTTTTGGTAACTTTCGAAATTAGTTTCTAAGTCCTATTATTTGATATTGAAAAATAGAAAACATATTGCACTTTATCTTACTTAATTCAAGAAATCCAAATAATTTATGGCATAATTTTTTTATTGCTATATTGGCTGGAATAGTTTAAAAACATAATTATTCAAACCATACGCTTGATTTGTCAAAGATCAGGAGTCCAAAAAGTGGCAAAACCGTCCCCCACAATGCATCATAGATCTGTAATGCCGATTTCGCTTATCTTAAGCGCATTTGTTTGTTTTGGTCATTATAATGTGGCTATGCTGTAAAAGCTGACCTGTATTCAATGCCTCAAATTGTGAATTTGGTTTCATTTTGACTGTTCTGGAATCCCCGAGCCTGAAATTAATTTCCACATTGAGATCAAGTGCTATATGGAATTGCCCGTTTTGTGATGATGTAATTTAAGCATCTCGAGTATTGGTGTTATTCCGACAAAAACTCATTTAGCATTTTGTCTTCTGTGAAACAATGGTTGTTGCCCCAAGTGTTGCTACATGATTTTGAACATCTCCGAAGGCTTGAAGCTTGTTTAACTCATCAAGCCCAAAGCAACCGAAAAAAGTGTGCCAAATTAAACTGAAAAGATTTGGTAATATAAATGGTGTAAGATAGATCAAACTGTGGAGAAATGTACTACTTCAAACTATAAACCAAAACTTTTGAAATTTCAACTACCCATTAAAGTGAACCCAGAAGCCATTCCATAATAAAAACTGGTAAACCCACATGCACCAAAAAAACAACCGAAAATTGCGCCATTACATCTGAAAAGATAGATTCGAGACATAAATTTTTTCATCACAACATCCTCCACAAACTAAGGAAAAAAAACCCCTTTAATACAATTCTTCTGGTCCGTCCGCCACTTGGAATACGCTGCTGCAGGCAGTGTGGAACCCATACACTGAGGGAAAACGTCATTAATTTGGAGAAAGTTCAGAATGCTGCGGCTAGATTTACCACTAATACCTATGGTAATAAAGACACCAGGTGACTGCCCTTAAAATAATCTTGGGTGGTTACCCTTTTTGCAGAACGGCGCCGGAGAACAGGAAGGAGAAATCGACTTTGTTGCTTCAACAAAAAAATATTCAAGGGACTATGGATATTGACTACACAAAATACATCACCCGAAAATTTCCAGAGTAGACGACGGCCACGAAAATCAGTAGTAAGTACCGATTCCAAAGGAAAGGACAGACCGTTTAGTTCAAACTCATTTTTTTTAAGGACCACAAAGAAGGAATGGAATGAATTATCACCTCCGTTATAAGTACAAGAAACCACTTGGACCTTTAAACAATACCTTCGATTAACTGGCTTGACACAAAACAAATCGTCTTCAAAATTAGAGTGGTCTCATTCACGCACCTCCAGTCAAAATTCCTCAAGGAATATTAGGAGGTCAACAACAACCAAGACCCCCTCGGACACTTTCTCCCCCCACGCTGAGGGCAAGAAACAAACCCGCCAGTATGGTATATAGGCGTCGAGCGAAAGGCATTCACAACATATGCAGGGTTCCATATGTGCATGGGTGACGTAAGCAGAGATGTGGCCCACATGTACGCGGGGATTTATGCAATGCATAATATGCATGCACGAAGGTTCATACACAGACCTAGGCGATAGCAGATAATGTAAGCCGTAGTTCAAATGAAAAGAGCGACAAAGAGTGACTCTCCGTAGCTCTGGATGAACTTCTTATTATAAGGAAAAATCCACCTAAGTGAAACCCATCAAAGGACAAAGGTGTGTGCTTTTCATCTACGCAGCCATGAAGCCAAACGTCCAGCTTAAAGGTTCATGGCCGATCGCTAATAGCCTGTCCCCAGAAGCCCCAGATTTTACCAGGAACGGGTCAACATTTGGTTCAGAAGAAAGCTACTATTTTTCTCATTACCTGTTGAAAATCTTAGAGCCAAAAATGACGTTGAGTTTTGGAAGTTATGGGCGAAAAATGGTTCTCCATTTTGGTAGACCAATATAATTTTACAGAGTACTATATGGGGCTTACAAAATCAGGTTTTAGCTCTCGCATCAAAACGGACTGGAATATCGGCGTGAAACTTTTACAGATAGATTGGCTTCCTCCAAAACCTTCAAGATGAAAACTTCATACGCTTAAATCGAGCCTCCCCTTTAATGTAACCCGTCTGGAACCCTTGCGGATAATCCTGTCTACCTATAGGTGTACCTTGGAACGCACTCCACATAAGACCCACATTAGAAGACGGGAGAGTAAAATAGGTTCACGCAAAAACATCTGATCAAACTACCTGGTACGAGATGAGGTGCTCTCGCCCACATACACCTAAGAGCGAGGGTTGGTACTGGCCCTGTGCTACCCATGTGAAGAGTATGCCTGCCCTGTAGGGGAAAGATCAACCCACACCAAGAAGCTTTTAAGTGCTTCCTGCCGGGCCTTCAAAGTGATGTTCTTCCAACACCAACAGAGAATTTATGTATCTTAGCAGGAATTGCTCTAGTAGAATCAGTCGAAAATGTAGCAAACATGCAAGACAAGAATAAACTTTCACGTATTCTAATGTGAAACACCCTTAAATCCAGAGTTTCTTAAGCAAAGTCCAACCCCTTGCAGCAGTTTCTAAGGAGTTTAAGAGAGTTGTGGAAAGAAAGGATTTGCTACCAAGCCAAGGAAACATATTGGTATTGAAGCCCATGCATTCTTACACCTGGTGAGAACTGATTCATCATGAAGCTGAATGGCCGATTTGTCTCAACAGATTGAGAAACCGGTGTGGCAGGACATATGGCCGCGGTTTCTCAAAGTCCGGGAACAATGGTGAAACTCAGTTACTCTTCACGTAACATTAGTTTCACGCTTATCCCGTTATGTCTTCTATGGAGCCCGGACGGTGGTTTCCTGCCGGACCATATCTCCTTTCACACAGGAATCGGCCCCGATCTAGATTTTCTGTAAAAAATGGGGGGGCGGCTATACCTTAGAAAACCAGTTTAGGATTACTGTTTGGGTATCCACAGACAATTGAGCACTTCTTGGTCTGCCCCATTGTTGGCAGCAACCGTTGCAACACACAAGGGACCTTGCCGAAACGCCCGAATTAATGAAACAGCAGAAGCCGTACTCGTCATCCAGAGCTATATAGAGTGTTTGATCGACAAAAGAAGTTCACTGGACCCATGTGGGGGGGACAAATAAAGCATCTTTTAAATACCAGCAGCTATTCGGTATACGTACTCTTTTGGTACGGGAGATCTTCATGTAGGCAAAACGTGGTGCCTGGGATGTGGTGCAGTTGAATCCAGCGTTTTTTCGCACATCATAAGCATCATGTTTGTAGGTTCGAGCCTCGCTGTCGCCAATGTGTTGTGCACTTGGGCAAGGCACTTCACCTCGCTAGCCTCTGTCCACCCAGGAGTATAAATGGGTACCGGCTTATGCTGGGCATATAAAACAGACTCGCTGTGTGGGAGGAGTGGTGACCCCTCCCCAGTAACATTATGATGGAGTCTGGCCCAAACGCCAGAGACAGAGAGATGGGCACTCCGCCTCCTGCCGGCGTATCATTTACAATATCTTCATGGAAAAGAAAGGTATTTTTTCCTTATAACTTTCTAGAATTTCATATTTTGACACGTTGGTATTGCTCGCCCGGATGGGCGGTAGGCAATTAGTGTAAAAGCAGATAGCTCCAGCTGATTGACCATAATACCCTGTTTGTAAAATTTCTCGTCCGTTATGGTTTGTTGGTTTGAACTAAACACGTAATTTTTGTAATAATTGTGTAAAAATATTGGTCGACCAAAATGGGACACTTCTCGCTAGTAACATCCAAACTATACACTAAACATCTGTGACCATAAGATTTCACAGAGTAAATGTGAAAAGTAGCTTTCTTCAGACACCAATATGTTGACCACTTCCGGCAAAATTAGGGGTCATGAAGACGACAGAGGCTACTGGCGATGAAAAAAAGTTGGTCCCCCGTATTGGATCCATGCCCATTGACCAACCTTAGTTGAGATGTTTTTAATGTCTATTGGGTTTTTGGTTGTCGAGGGCGAGTGTTCTAGCGGTCTAAGCATGGAGTCCTATAATAATGGGTGAAGAATCTCACCCCGCAACTCTGGTTGAGGGCAGTATTCAAATGTAGTGGGTTCTAAATATTATTTGTAACATTTACATTTTCAATGTTGACGCTGTTAAGACATATAAAATCTAAGATAGAAAGCTATGTTTTAATCTGGTAGTATGATGAAAGCTATTCCTGCGTGTAAGACAAAAGAGTGGACAACAGACTAGATACACTGCGGTATTGGTGTCTTCCAAGGAATGCCCACTATCTTTAACCTATTCCTGACCATCTTCCAATTTATGTCTAGAATCTCCTTGATAAATTCAGACCATCTGCGGATATTGAATGAGTGATTCAACAACAGATGATCTGCTAAAGCCTATGCAGATGACCTCACACTGATTGCAAGGATCTGCAGAAGACTCCCAAAACCTTATCAACGTAGTTAACGACTTCCGTAGATGGACCCGTACTATGAAATCCAAACCAACCAAATGCCGGTCGCATGCCCAGGTGGAAAATTATGTCGCCAAATAAAATGCAAAGCAGAGAATGACATAAATTCCAGTATGTGGCGTAGGACTAAGATAGCAGTTTGACGGTGGTGAGATTGCCAGCATCCACAGCCACCCAATGATATTCCTTGGCAAGCTGATCTTCTAAAGGACCAAGCTATCAGACAATCTGTGAGAGGCAAATTAGAAGATATGTTGAAAGCCACAGAGAAGACTCAACTCAACGGCATCATGAAGTTGTGGATATACAATAATGCAACCATACCCAAAACGACTTAGGAATTTACTATCTACAATTTCCCAATTACTTACATCGAGAACCTAGAGGCTATCTGCACCAGATATTTGAAGAGATGGGCAGGAATAAGCGGATGTACCACCAACACTGCTCTCTACCGAAGTAGAAAGAAGTATGTATGGCCTGCAACTTCAGAGACTTACCACATCTGTTAAGTGCATGCAAGTTACTAAATACCATCTCGACAAGCATTCTATCGATGGAAGCACTCAATCTCTGTACCAAGACTGCATGCAAAAGAAGCCAAATCAATCTAGATGGAATGGGTCAAAGAACTAGAATAGAGAGAACGCCATCTAATCGTAAATGAAATATGCAGAGGGCAGACAGATCGAGCAGGTCATGGCTTCAGAAAGACCCAGGAGCTCATCGAAGATATGAAGCCTCAACAACACCGACAAAGCCTGACCAGTCTAGTCAAAGATGCAGATGAAGATGATATGCTTGTTTACCTGTATGACTGTGTTAAGCAAGGACAGTGGCTGAAATGGGACTCTGTCATGCAAGTCGATGCATCATGGAAGAAACTGCTGTATGTATGGACACCCGAGCTGGTTTCATTCCACATCAATGATGTACACGACCAACCGCCATCTCCCTGCAAATCTGAAACTATGTGACAAAACCAACCTAGCTCCTGCCAATTTTGTCACCACAACAACTGTACACTGTTCCACATCCTAAATGGTTGCAACTACTCCCTTCAAAGCGGGTGGTACAACTGGCGTCATGACCAAACCTAAACTCTAACATCCGGGGTGAGGGAATTTGGCACACAAGAGACAGGCTATACCCACTATTGCATTGTTCCACTGCAGATGCAGATGGTAATCTTACAGAAACTCAGCCCATTACACTCCCAAAGAAAGATGTGCACAAACCTCCTTCTACAAAAAAAGCCAATGACGGGAAAATTCTAAGGATGAAGACACAAGCAAATTCGTGTTTCCTCCTCAAATAGCAGAAAAGAACACAGCCAAACGTCCCTGGATAGCGTAATCTATCAGACTGGACGAGCAACAGTAATTCACGACCCGAATCATGGTGATAGAACTAATGTTCAGTGGAAGGAGAAAACCTGTGCACACACTACTTCCCAATTGAAATAGGAAGCAGGGGTCCTTAGAACTTACAACACACCACTAAGGCAAATGTCTCCCAGCCCTAGGAGTCTCAAGTGGTAAAAGAAAATCCATTATGAACACAACCTCAAAGACTGCACTGAGAGCAAACTACATCATCTGGCTATGCCATCAACACAAATCATTTCAATCGGATGTGGACTTAACAAAACTGACTTGGCTGCTGAAGAAAGGGGGACGGTTGAGCCTTCATAAAACCAGTTTAACACCAAACAAAGTTCTGGTTCGCAGTCCAGAGTAATGGAGTGGATAGTGTCCAAATAGCTATAAACAAGAGAAGAAACCCACCGAGGTGACAGCCAGGTGATCTACAATGAATAACTTCTTTCTGGGGTTCTGTGCTCATATTTTCTGTTAAGATGATGGAATCGTGATTTGTTGGGCCTTTCCAAATGTGTTCCAATCACAAGCAATCTTGTAGGACTTTCACTAGTCTACTCTAGATTAAAGTAACAAGTTTCGGCCAAATTTTTATTTCGCAGTAGTTTGTCGTTCTTTAATTGTTGTTATGTTTATTGTATTTTTTTTATTCAAGTTTCCAGTGTTTCATTCCAAAGTTTAATTAAACACTGACAGTTATGAATCGGATCCGTTGTTTTCGCAGTAGCGGTGTTGCTCGAAGGCGCGAAAAAATACAAACGTTGGAAAAAAAATCAATCTTTTAACCAGCGAGGGGGCAGCTATAACAGCGGCTCCCCGATAAGAGTTTCAAAAGTTTCACAAGCCTGGTCAAAGTCGGTGGACCGTCGGCCAGCGTATAGATCGAGCGGCTCATGCACTGTTAAAAATAAACCTGTAAAAAAAACAGGATTTGACTGGCAAGCTGGGACTCACAACGTGCAGAACGTATAAAATAACGGAGAGCCGTAAAAATACGACAACATTGCAGGGAACGTAAAATAACGGCATCGTCGTAAAAATATCAGCTTACAAAGTTATGAGGGTTTTGACTTGTTTAAAAATATTAAGAATGAAAACGTTATTACAATCCTCTGACCAAATGTCACGTGGTAGCTATGGCATCATACAATAACGTTGTACTTCCGTTTAACACTGGTTGTAAAAAAGTTATATGTAAGGCAAACCAATTTTGAGAAAAAAAAGGCCATAAACAAAGGGAAAACGTGAAGGAAATAAAGATTTAAACCAGTTTATTACACTTGTTTATATGGTAATGTACACATATCACCAAATGACCTCATACCATGATATGAATAAACTTAATACATGTACCTTACAGAGATATCGAACAGGGCCTTAAGATTACAAGTTCTAACCTTACCACTACACTAATGTGTTAATGATAGCAAATGCTAAAATTAAATAGTCCCCCATATATTTGTGAGTACTAACTTTTTTCAAATTAACGAATTTTTAAAACATTTTTAAAAAATATAGGGAAATAAGATTTGCATTTTTTTTATGACGTTACTTACAACCGTTTTAAAACATTTTATAGGTGTAAAACGATTTTATAGTCATATTTGAACATTTTAAAAACAAGTAAGTTACAAGAAGTAATATTAAGTAATTATAAAACGGTCAGCGTATAATACTAATTTTTTCAAATTGGGTAGTATGATTTTCTAGCCCCACTGTTGTTTAATTTTTCTGTTTCTCTAAATTGTAATTTTAGGTAGGTATAGGTAATAAAGCGTGAAGAGTATTGAATAATTGGGGGTTACCGTAATTTAAAAGGTAACGTCTAGTAAATTAGAAACATTTTTAACAGTGTGGTTCGAGCCCCGCAAATACGGTAGTTCCTATTAGATAAGGGGCGTGACCAAAAACCAACTGTTATAACAAATTCTGTTGTCCCCATCGAGGGGCTATGGAAAACCAAGTGTAAATTCTAATAAATTATTACAATCACATACTGTCTTTTCCCGCACATAAAACTGACTGCACATTTTCCTTAAAAAAAATAAAAATGTCACAATCAATTTCTTTTCCCCAATATCAGAGACAAATGTCCTATGGATAGACTTCAGCAAAACCATGACTAAAAGAATATTACAATGGGCCCGGTCATGTTGGCCATTGTTATAGCCAGTTGTTACCACCGCCACGATTCGGGTTGAGTGAACAAATACCCCGTCCTCTTCACAATAACTAACCAGTGTTACATTATAATATAGGTCGTTGGACACTAAATTTTCTTCTGAAAATGCCGTAAATTGAATAGAAATGAAGTTAAGCATAAGTTACCGATTTTGGTTCGGCCCAAAGTTTTAGGTCAAAGCTTGCCCAGCACCATTGGCTCTCATGATGTTTGTTCATGTTCTCCTTTTCGAATAATGATGAAAAACATGGCTCAAAGTTAATTGAACACTCACTATAGAACTCAATATTTATTTATTGTGAATGAGGTAAGTATTTTGTCCTGAAAAAGTACTCAGTCTAAATGAGAGCGGTAACGCTGAAATCTATTCACTGCGAGATGCGACAATATAACAATGGTCCCTGCACTCCCAGAGAAGGGATCTGAAGTGGTTTTCTACAAAAAACCGCGATACCGGTGGCCGGTGATTGAATAATCTTTAACTCCGTGTTTGCTGAAGTCTATGTGCATCCACAGTCCCTGATATTGGGAATGAAATTGTAATGACCTTTTATTCTTTTTCAAGAAAATGTGCCAGTTTTATTTGTGGACATACGATTATATGAAATTTTAAATGATTTATTATAATTTTACACTTGGTTTTATCCCCTAGCCCCCCGATGGGGACAACAACACAACAGCATATAAGGACATGTCCCACAGCCTATATAGGTTGATGCATATTAAAGATTATGTGATTAATGGAATTTCTCCTCGCCTCATGAGGCGCCGGGCGAGGGTTCGGAAGACCTGTTAAGGCTGTTGGGTCCCGTGTGTCCGACGCGTCATTCTCAGGTTTGTGAAAAGTGTGCAGACTTTATCGAAAAGAAAGGGGGTCATCCCGGTGTCATATACTACAGTGGTCCTGTGGTGACTGATGTCCTACCACCATATGCCTATTGTGTTCTCCATTGAGTTTTGTGTCATCATTTGTTTCAGCACTTGTACCCAAATGGCCTCGTCCCTACTAAGTTCAGGTTATTTTCGTGACATGTTGCATGGTAGCTATGACACTCTCTCATGGGGGGACCACTAAGTTTCGTTACCCCGGTACTCTGTCCTCTTTCCTGCCTCACTAGTAACCATAGTCCCTTCTACCTGCTCAGATCAGCAGCTAATTCCAGCAGTGAAGATGCTGAGGATTCGTCCTGCATTGGACTGAACTACGCCCTGATGATGAATGATTTTTGGTTGCGGTAAGCCATGTAAGTGTTAACTTTTTTTATCTGTCATTTTGTTTATTGATGAGGTAATTTTATTATTAAGTCTATGTTTACGTGACATGGGAACCTTAAAACAATTAGTATAAATAACTAGCACGTTTCCACTGATTGGCGCTTAAAGATTCTGCCTCAATTATCACCGCTGTTCACATTCCTTGACAATTGACTAATCACCCGCTTTCATGCATCACCTCCACATAGTAAAACTCAATCTATTGCCAATCAATGTAAACTCCTCATTTGTGCACACGACGTGACTTTCTCACATTTTTGAAACCGCATGCAGGGGGTTATCGTGGTGTCGCATTTGTTGCTAAGATGCAAATCATGCAAATGAGGCAAGTTACCGTATTTTAGTTACATTGACTTAAGTTTTATCCTAGGGTAATGTAAGATTTAAACCGGGATTTAAACCGAATGTCCCTTAAAACAAACATACGCATATATAAAAACATAAACACACCCCCACATGCATTTTTACATTATACTTCCGACGACAAAAATGCGCATTTATTGATATCAAACAGACAGTATGGCTTTAGGACTGGCCATTCTACACCTGATGCCTTGACCTATGTTTCCCAATGCATCACTAATTCCATCAATGACAGAGAGGAAGCTAGAGTTGTATGTCTTGATATCAGCAAAGCATTTGACAGAGTGTGGCATCCTGGTCTACTGGCCAAGCTTTCTGCCATGGGATTCTCAGATTAAGTTACTGAAGTGGATGAAGGACTACCTGAGTGACCGCTCCCTCAGAGTCATCCTAAACGGGAGGGTATCCAGCAAGAAGTCGATCTATGCAGGTGTACCACAATGCTCAATCCTCGGCCCTCTTCTTTTTATTATATTCATTGACCACATCACAAGAAGAATCCTGAATCCATCCGTCCTCTACGCAGACGATGTCACACTCATGACCTTCATAAAGTCAAAAGAGGACAGAATCCCAGCTGCAGCCTCTCTCAACAAAGACCTGCAGGAAATCGAGTCTTGGGCAACTTCATGGAATGTACTTTTCGGTGCTGCCAAGTGTAAAACTGTAACAATATCAAACAAGGAAGATGCTGCAACAGGCCATCCAAGTCTCCACTTCTTTGGTACAACTCTAGAAGAGGTCGACAGGGTCGATCTACTTGGCATCTCCATCAGTAATGACCTGTCATGGTCTCCTGTGATTACCAAAATGGCTACAACTGCCAGTCAGGGACTAGGATTGCTCCGTCGAGCTGCACCCTATCTTGAGACAACTGATAGGACTGTTATATATAAATCCATGGTTAAATCCAACATGGAATATGCAAGCTCAGCTTGGTGTGGAGCAACACCCATTTCACTATCCAAACTAGATGCAATCCAGAGACGTGCCATTTCCATCATTGGTATCCCGAGAGTGAGCTCGCCACTCATCACATTCCAACCACTTACTCATCTCTCGTATGGACAGCACCAGATTCTCCTCAGCCCAGCTTGCTACCTGAACCTTCTTTCAGTTGATCCCCGCCTTAGGCGCTCGCTCTGTCAGGTCTCACGACCTTGCTGTGAAAGTCCCAGGTCCAACTTGGCCTCCAACAGAAGACCATTCTCTCATGCCTCTGTAGGCTAGGAATGCCCTTCTTCTCATGTAGCAACAAACCAGGACTTGCAGAGTTTAAAAGGGAGGTTGATCGCGATCTTGGCGCCAATCCATAACGTTTCTACTTAGATACCTGCTGTTAATGCCTATCTTAGCCTTGACATAAATAAATAAAAAACATCACTATTGTTAGGGAGTGTTCATACTCTTGGGGGTGGTGGTGGGTGGGGGGGGGGTTGAAAAGTTTGGAACTTCGGACATCAAAACATTTGCCCCCCGCTTTTTTTAGGTTCGAAAATTGTTTTGATCCCCCCCTTTCATGTTTTTAAATTTTGTGGATCCCCCTTATACCTTAAAAAAGCAGGCAATATAGGCCGATACATGCAGATCCCTATAGGGGTGCTGAGACTCAGGTAAGTCCACCTATTCAGAGGTGGGACCAGTAAAAGTAAAAATTGACGATATAGCAGTCCTGGTGACATGCAAGCAAGTGGGCCAAAGAAGTTAAAATTCCCTCTTTTGAGAGTGAATCGTCAATTCCTTCCTTCTTATGAGAGTGACAATTCATCGATGAAGAGTAATCATAAACACAGTCACTCTTAAAGTCCCAGGAAATGAGATGATAACCTCTACTCCAAATCTTTATTGGACAATTTCCATTCCAATAAACAAGGCCAGAAAAAGATACACTACCAGTGACATCATTAGTGAAAACTATTGATTTTTCAGTCAGTGTCATGAATCGATTCACACAGTCACCTGGAATTTTCTATTAATACTACTGCTCCTGAAAAAAAATCAATTTTCACATGATGTATCACCATCCAATCTTGAATTCTTTCTTCCTCGTCCCTCCTTGTATACTTGACACAACCACATCAATTCTGGTGTGCATTTTCTGCGACCTTTAAAGAGTAACTCTACAAGGACTGGTCCCCAGAGTCATCGATACTTCTAGACTTTTGATATGTCATTTCCTAATAATATAACAACACCAAAATTGTTTCCTGTTGCAATTATTTTGAGGTCAAACCATTATTTTATTTAAATTTCTTGCACTATGGAGTAGAACTCTTTGATTTAGTCGAAAGTTTTCAGCATTTGCGGCTACTTAACCATTAATCATACCTTATTTCAACAGACATCTTCATATGGAGTCATGCGTGTGAATGTTGGTATCGTATAAATACCCTTTTCCCTTCTTTCGGTCCGATTGATTTGTCTTGTGAGACTGTCGCGGACGTGTGCTAAGCATTGAAAATTCAAAGTATGATTGAACTTACAAAAAGTCTTAAAGGGTTACTTTAAACTTAAAGATGTATTTTGTGATCCTAGAACTTCACTATATCCCCGAGAAAAGGTTATTTCCAAGTTTTCAGTTGATTCTGACGGCGAGTTTTGATGTTATGAGCAAATGACCCTTTCAAATATTTCGCAATGTCTGAGCACGTATTGCAGTTTTGTTCAATAATTGTTTTATCAGTTTTATCAGCCTTCTACGTTGTATACCGGTGTGGAAGTAATTATAGTCCGCCGGGAGGCACAGTCCGGGCTCCATAGACGACAACGGAATAAAGCGTGAAACTAATGAAGAGTCAACTGAATCGAGTGCCATATTCTTTACCGTTGAAGCCGGACTGTGAGTACGGCGGACTATAATTACTCTGTGCCTCCACTTAACGGTAGGGCTATTGTAAGCATAAATACGAAGTGGCCTTTCGCTATTTATATTAAGCGAAAATTAAAAGATAAGAATAAAAATAATATATTGAATAGGAACTTTCTTGTTTTTTTCGTCAACGCACAAGTTGAAATGCTTCTGAACCATTACACTAAATATACATCCCCTCTAACTTTTAGCTCTTATAATCAGTACTAAATAAAGAGATCAACAGAAGTTTTTCCGCCCATGCATCCTCTTGCATTAAGATATTAAACGATGTTAAGGATGACCCTGCTATATAGCAACCATCAAGAGGCTCCGTGCTGTTTGTGTCCATAACATGTTAGACAATCGTCATGTGTCATTTCACCAATAACCAAAGATGAAAGCAAGTGTTTAAAGCGGCTTGTGCGTTATATCAGAGATGAGATATATATTTCTGATTACATCGTCATTAATTTTTGTTTGTCAAAATTTAGTCATTTAGTCGTCATCTTGTGAAAGATGTGTCTTTTGTACGGGTGATGTGCTGATATGGATACCCTACTTTACGGAACGGGATGTTTTGAAGATGCGCTAGCAACTTTTTCTCCGTAACCAACATCTACGTGTACACAAATCACTGATCAATGACACAAATAAATGTTTTATTACGCTAATTTTACGGTTGACTCTAAAATGTCCGCTGGTGAACGCTACATCAGCGGACTCTTTAGTACCAATATACCAGCATAGTCCAGGACTCCATGTGTAGGATGAGATCTTGAAATCCGTAGGCTATAGAATCGGTTCTCGCTCTATTTATTTAAATATACTTCTGACAAGGAGATAAACTTTGATTGTAAATTGATGTGCATGTTTTATCCATCTATTGCAAAGAGCAGCATAACCAATATGGCCTCGGTCACACCAAGTTTGGGAAATTGACCAGTTGAACAAAACAGAACACAGAAATACTCTTGTCTACACTTGTGAAAGAAGTGTCAGAGGAACAGATCTTGGTATCCCTGTATAGAGTAAGCCCAACAAGGTAGATGGCTGTGTTGGGAGACGGCAATGCAAATGGATATCAGGTGGAATAAGTTCCTATACACAGAAATGCTGAAACTCTACCTAAACACTATGTAGGATACATGCACCAGCTAATCTAAAGACATGGAATAAACAAGATCTTACACAAAGAAGCTGGACACAGTAATCAACGAGACCATGGGAACCATTACTGGCTGCCTAGGTCCCACTCCATCTGAGTTTCTACCAGTGCTTTCAGGCATTGCACCTGCAGTGATTCGGAGAGAACATCGCGCACATAAACTGACAAGCAAGGCTCTGTTGAACAACAAGCACATGTTGCATAATATTGTCAAAGAATCACACCAGCTCGGCAGACAGAGACTGCGCTCTCGTCGACCTTTCTGTCGGCACGCTGCTAAACTCTCCAGCTCTCCATTCAACATTATACAGACATGGACTAGATACTCCAAGACCAGACCAATTCACTATTCACACCCATGACAGAACTCCCACTTAGTAGCAACTTTCCACGTAAGGAATGGGTCACCTTGAACAAGATTCGCACAGGCATCGGTCGTTTCAACAGCAATATGTACCGATGGGGGCTGCGACCATCTCCAGCCTGCCAACGTGGCTCTCCATCACAGACTGCGGATCACATTCTCAATGAATGCCCTACCTTTCGTCCACCGGTGGATATAGATTTCTCAAACCCCAACCAGTCAACAGTAAGCTGGCCCCACCAAAAATACATTTAGCTGCTGCCTCATACGCAAGAAGAAGAGGAAGATTTGCGGTCATATATTCCGTCTTCTTGGTATTTAGATGTAGGCGACTTTGTTTGCAGCATTTTCAAGTGATGTTGGTAAATCTTGTGCACCACATTATCAGATCGGCTGTTAGAGCTAGATCATTAGCGTAGTCAAGATTTGTGAGATGCTGACTTTGGTGACGTCTAGAATGCTTGAGTATGATGGCAAGTCCCTTGTCGTTCATGATGTCAAGATTCTCTTTGAGGATTCAACCACGATTACAAAGAGATAGGGAGCAAGATTATCTCCTTGGAGGATTTCAGTAGTTATTAGGAGCTCCTTTGTGGACCCATCCATGGTCTGCACAAAGCATGTTATCATACATGATGCCAATTGCTTTGACAGTCTCATCTGGGACACCTTAGTTGGTTGGTGAGAATATGCAGCATTACACCCCTGTTGACACTGTCAAAAGCCTTCGAGAAGTCTACAAACACAATTGAAGCTTTTATCTTGGAAATTTTCAATGAGCCTTCTGAGGCAAGTATCTGAGATAGTGTTGATCTGCCTTTGTGATTCTGGTTCCGTCTGAGAATGGTATCTGTATATGTGAGAAGTGATTATGTTGAGCAGCATTGAGTTGTAGATTATAGAGGCAAGTGGTGACAGCGTGATTCCTCTGTAGCTTTGGGGTTGTTGGGTGTCGCCTTTGTTTGGTAGAGGAGTGAAGAACGATGTTGAAAGGCAACTATAAGTCTATTCCAAGTAAGAGGGTAATAATGAATAATTACCCTATATGGTGACGCATATGGTCCTGGAACACGAGTTGTAGACATTGAGTACAAGATTGATGTACAAGTTTTATCAATCTACTCCAAGATAGCAATAATGAATAGCTGCCCTATTAGGCGACTCAGGTAGATATGGTCCTGGAACACAAGTTGCAGACATTGAGTGTAAAGTGATGTACAGGTTTCCAAGTAAGATAATAGTAATAATGTAATAATGAATAGCTACCTTATGAGGTGACTCACGTAGATGTGGTCCTGCACCTGAAAAAATAGAGCACTCTTTCTCACAGTCAGGACCACCGAAAAGCCACGGGTAGACTTGAAGAAATCTCATACGGTGACCCACGCATTGAGTATGTTTGTTTCGCAGGATCGATCACATCAAATAGGCCTCGGCTTACATTTTAAAATGTCATTGAACACACTAAATGGGGTTGCAGTCACCTCATCACGACTTATTTTTCTCGTGTATTTCTTTGTTTTTAAATTAAAAAAATTAAACATCCTCTCACCGCCAAACAGACCGAAGATCTCAGTCCGAAACCGGGGTCCGAAAAGCCCGCTGTGGCTCCGCTATTATAATATATAGTTGCAATGGGGCAGCGCTCAGGCTCCGCTCAAGTTCGGTTATTTGCATACCTAAATTTTTGGCCAATCACAAGTGTGTGGCCGTCGGCGTATATGATCGATTATGTCAACCCCCGACGTTGTTTGATTGGTGAATTAGTCATTTAATACGTTTCATTATGACTACTTCACCAATCAAACATCGTCAATTCAATACGTTTCAAGGGGTTCAAGATTACCAACCTCCTCGTGGTGAGCCCCGCGGAAACTGATTTCGATCAGCCGAATGATAATCAACCTGAGGCTACGCTAACATCTCTGTTGTCTTTTTGACTCACTGTACTCTCCTCATGCCCCGTCAGAGGACACAACCTGATGTCAGTCTGGAACACGTGCCTTATCAGGGCAGACATCATCAGATGTCAAGTCAGATGGCATTCTGTGGTTCAACTGAATGTGGAAGGACTCACTAAGGCAAAGATCAACATCATTGAACATCTCACACAAACACACAAAGTCACTGCGATTCGATCCAAGAGAGACACGCAACTGACAGTTCCATCCTGAAAATTTGTGGCTATACTCTAGCTGCACACACCTAGAGCGCTACCCATGGGATTGCCACCTTTGTCAGAAATACAGCCCAATGGAAACATATTGCAACCTCAGCTGCGGATTCCACCCTGGAATGGGCAACGAACGACCCAAATTGTAGATGCCCACGTCATCAATGTCTACAAGCCACCTAACTCCCGGCTTCAAGCAGATTCTCTACCTACTTCTGGTGTACTTTGCATCTACACTGATGACTTCAACAGTCATAGTATTACCAACCCTGACGGATCCACTCTAGAGGACCGGGCTTCCAAATCTGGCGTAAAAACATTGTACGACCTAAAGCTACCAGACAGCGTCTACTCTGGAAGGTGGAACACAACCTCAAATCCTGACCTAGCATTTGTAAATATGGATGCCATTTCGGTTCACCGTACTGTTCTCGACTGCTTTCCGCTCAACATAGACCATCACTGATCGTTCAGGACAGCTTTGCTAAGTCTGTACCAACAAAGCCAGTAAAAAGGTGGAACTTCCGCAAGGCAGACTGGGACCAGTTTGAGAACCTGGTGATTCAGAAGTGCCCAACCTTCCGAGACCAATCTCCTCCAACCTGGACAATTCTTACACAGCACTCTGTAAACTCTTCATTAAGATAGCAAAGAAGACCATCCCACGTGGCTGGCGTCGCAGCTACATCCTATCCTGGGATGAGGAATGTGATGCTCTTTACAATGAGTTTTTTTAACTCTGAACACGGGGAAGAAGCGACATCCATGCAAGGCTTCAGATCTGACAAACTGCTTGGACGGTCCACGGAATTGATTTCACTCATTGTAGCAGGAAGGCCTAGAAGACTATAAACCTCCTCACCGGCAGAGTTTCCAAACCATAGAAATGTTCTGTGTCTGCCAACTCAATTGCTGAGCAACTCCTCGCACATTCGCTCTGTTAAAAAAGAGATCACCAAACTTCGTCGAGCCCCTGGCGTGGACGGTCAATTTCGACACCCTTCTCACTAGACATGCTAGATAAGCTCACCTCTGCTATCATCCAACTAAAGAGTGGGAAAGGCCCAGGGGCCAGATAATATACCAGCGGAGTTCCTGATGCTCTGCGGCCCACGATGTCTTGAATGGCTCCAGGAGTTCTACACATGTTGCCTCACCACCAACCAGTCCTTACCCAAGATCTAGAGGAGGGCTACCATCATCGCACTTCCCAAACCAAACAAGCCTGTTGACAACCCCAAGAACTACCGCTTAATATCACTACTGTGTGTTTCCTTCAAACTCCTTGAGAGGCTGATCCTGGCTCGGCTGGAGCCAGTCGTCGAATCCCATCTGTCTGACGAACAAGCAGGATTTCACCGTGGCAGGAGCACTGTCCATCAGATTGTAAAACTCACAAATGATATTGAGGAGAGCTTTGAAAAGCCTCGTAAGGCAGACGTCATCTTGGTGCAGCATATGACACCGTGTGACACCAGGGCTTGGCACTCAAGCTCCTCAGGACCATCCCGGATCGTCACCTTGTACAATTCATAACCGTGGCTTTAATAATGTTCTTAAGGCCAGTGATGGGCAGAGCAGTCGACTGCGTCGTCTGAGGAACGGAGTCCCACAGGGATCAGTGTTGGCTCCCACGCTGTTTAACCTGTAGGCCTATATCAGCGACTTACCTCAAACAACTGTCCAGCTCCCATTCAACATTCTACAAACATGGAACACTGCCTGGCTAGATACTCCAAGACCAGACCAGTTCACTATCACACCCGTGACAGAACTCCCACCCGGTAGTAATCTTCCACGTAAGGGAAATGGACACCATGGACAGGATTCGGCAACATGGTCGTGTTTCAACAGCAATATGACCGATGGGGCTGCGACCATCTCCAGCCATGCCAATGTGGCTCCCCCATCACAGACTGCCAGATCACATTCTCATGAGTGCCTTACCTTTGTCACGGTGGATATAGACTTTCACAACCCAAACCAGTCAACATTGAGCTAGATTTAGCTGCTCTCTTATACGCAAGAAGAAGAAGAAAGAATAAATTTGGGGATGCTGCATAAAAACAATTAACATTTTAGGTGACACGCAGACACACACACGCACAACGGAAAGCGAAGTAGTCCTGCAAGCTATGCTGGCGACCCCACAAAAATTCGAAATTCATTGCAACCGTTAATTACAGCGTAATTAGGAATTACGAGGGCCCCTGGAGCCTCCTCATCCACCAGCGGGAGAATTCATAACAATGTCCGACCTTTAACCCAATTTAGGCCTATTGTTATAGAATATATTACCTTTACCTGAGCTGTTGCATCCACGCGTGGATGTAAGCCCTCTTCAAGCAATCGGCTATCTTCCTCGGATGAGCATCTATGGTCCATGTGGTGCCATGGTCTGATCCAAGTCATCCATACATCTTATCTTCTGTTGGCCTCTTCTCCTTTTTCCTGATCTTGGCTGCAACATCGGTCACTCTTTTGTCCATTTCTATGTGTCTTGCATTATAGAACATGCCCCGCCCATCTCTATTTTGCTTCTTTTATTTTTCTTAGTTTGTCTTTGACTTGGTTTTGCTTCTGATTGAGGTATTTCTGATTTTTGCTATTAATAATGTCTAGCATGTGGTCTCTCCAGGTTTTGAGTGGTAAACGAGTTCTGTCAAGCTCTTGGTTGTGTCCAGGTCTCCGCACAATAGGTGATAGTGGGCAGGATTGAACACACGGAAGTTCTTAGTGACATTGGTAGAGCTTTGTCAGATGATGTCACGATATCTGCCAAAGCAGCTTCAGCAGCCTTAAACGTAATAGGATCTCTTCCCTGTGGTTTGTTTCCATTTTTACTGCTTCCCTACGATACTTGTAAATGTCCACTTTCTCTATCACATCCTCTTCATTTTCAGCGTTCAATGAGTGTCATGAATGATTTCATGCACTCGGTTTTGCCTGTTGTGGATTTTCAGGCCTACCTTCTTCTCTCAGAATAATTTTCTTAAGTTGATATTCCATGTCCTTGACTGAGGCTGTTAACAGGGCGGAGGAAACGTCATCACCAACCCTCAAATCTGTCAAACTACTGCATCTATATTAGGCCTCTTTCCTTAATATAGTGTCTTGAAGACTCTTCTTCAATGGCTGTAGTAAATATCTTTGGTGATATGTTTCTCCTTGACGCAATTCCTCTTAAATGTGGATAGGCTCTGGAAAACATCATGTGTCTATGTAAATAGTAGCGGTTGCATTAGTGTATGTCCTCTATATCTTTGTACATGATCACTCTGGACTACAACTTTTCCCCCCCTCAAGGCTGCAAATAAGTTGTCATACCGAGTCGAAACGACTTTTCATAGTCGGGGACCCTATGCTGACTTCAAACTGGTACTCATTTGCTTTTCTCGATGAGTTAGTTTAGAGCTTGCAGATGATCTGTGGCAGAGGAATAAGCCTTTTCTCTGAATCCAGTCTGTTCTCTGGGTTGGTTTTTATAAGGATTTTGGTCTAATTTTGTTTTGGATTATGCGGGTGCAGATCTTGAAGCATGGATATAAGCTAATTGGCGGGAGTTCTTGATGTCAGCTTTGTCTCCTTTTTTGTACAAGAGGATAATCTTGCCTTCTTTCCAGCTCTGTGGTAGTTTCTTCTCCTCTAAATGTGTGTTATATAGTCCTGTTAATTGTTCGATGACTTCTATGCCCCTGCTTTGTACACATCACTGGATATGTCATCAATGCCAGGTGCCTTGTTGTCTTTCATTTGTTTAATTGCTTGTTCTACTTCTTGTTTCAGTATGCTTGGAATATCTGTCTGATCTGAAGAAGTAGCTGTAATTGGCTGGTTGTGGCTTCCCCCATCAGAACTATACAATTCCTGGTAAAATTCTGCACATATGTCCAGCATTTCTTCTCTATCAGATGTGGTAGATCCATCTTTTTTCTTGAGTTTAGTCATTCTTGTCTTGGTAGAGTTCATTTACTAATCTGTTTTGGACCCTTTCCACTTTCTAAGATGGTTTCAATTTGGTTCCTTCTCTTTCTCCTACTTCTTTGCCGTCTTCGTTTCCTTACTGTCTTTATTGTTTCTTTGTACTCTGCTTTCTGTGCAGCTGTCTTGTTTTCTATATCTCCGAGTCTCTTCCTTTCCATATCCAATACCTCGGTTTCCAGATCTTCCTTTGACTTCACTCTTGTGATCTTCTCCTTTGGTGCCACTTCTTTCGCTACCTCTATGATGGTGCTGGATATTAATGGCAGTTCTTGTATTTATGTCGGCATCTTCAACATTCAATTGAAAATCTGTTTCTCAGCTCAAGTTGGAATTCTTGTTTCCTCTCCTTTAGCTTCAGTGCATTTATTTTGTTCTTTGTTTCTTATAAATTTCAATCTGGGTAGTTCTTGTCAAGAAGTATCTTGGCTCTTATACCATCCGGTGGTCACTGCCAATGTCCACATTTGTAATTACCTCACAATTCTGTATGATCCCTCGTTGACTGCTCAGTATGAAATCAATCTGATTCCTGGTGTTTCCGTCTGGGCTTTCCCATGTCCAATATTTGTTCTCCTTCTTTTTGAAGAATGAGTTTGCGACTGTAAGTTTCTGTTGTGTGACAAAATCAAGTAGCGTTTCTCCTCTGTAATTTCTTTCTCCTATTCCATACATTCCCAAGATAGATTTCTCTTCTCGAAATGTCTTTCCTTATTTTGGCGTTGAAATCTCCCTTTACAATGGTATAGGTGGATTTGTTTTCCTTCATCGCCTTGCTCACATCTCCGTACATTTCTTCCACGATTTCATCTCCATAATCAGTTGTGGGTGCATACACTTGAATCACACACAGATGATTGTTATTTGTAAGTTGAACTTGCAATGAGATAACTCTATTTGAATAATACTTCACTTCCTTGACAAAGTCTGTGAACTTTGGATGTATCAGAAATCCAATCCCTTTTGCATCAGGGTTGTCCTCAGCTTTTCCATAGTTGTAGAGCCATGCGCCTCCTTCCAGTTCTGTGATGCCCTTTCCTTCCCGTTTTGTCTCACACAGTCCAATAATGTCCCACTTGAATTCTTGCAATTCCTCTAATAATGTCTCTAAAGAATCATCTGTTCTTAATGTTCTTGTATTATATGTGCAAATGTTAATTTTTGCATGTCCACTCAAATGACTCTCATCAGTTTTGCAGCTGATCCTTTTGGCTTTGACTGCAAAAACTCATTAGAGTTGCGCCGTTTTGGCCTCGGGCAATACAGCCTCTTTTATTTCTTACTTCCATGTTTGCTTGAAGGATTTGGTCTATTCTAAACTCACAAAAACCGTTATGTAAGGTTGTTTCTTCAAAACTGGAATCCTTACTTTTTCCCGAAGCCCGGTCAACACAATTTTTACACGCGTTCACACCATTACCAGCCTTGATGAATTTAACACTCGTAGAAAGCATTATCTCTTTTCAGACATAAACACTTTATTACCCGACTTACTACTACAACACATATTCAGGTCCTGAGTTTTCTGGTCTGATGTAAAACGGTTAAAAAACGATGTTTTCCCAAGGTTCGGAAAACCAAACTTTCACGTTAAAACTTTTCTTTTGCCAGCCCCAGTCCCTCCTCTAGAGGGCAGCATTGCCGATAACTATTTTTCCAGCAGCAGGAGGACATGATAAATTCGGTAACACCTAGCCATACACCAATTTTATAAAACTAAATCAAAAGCGTACCATCGGCACTTACACGTTAGTTAACAGCTGCTAACATTTTGTGCATCATGGTGGAGGAAGAGGTAAAACAAAATCGCCACTTTCCGGTCAAAATGAGTAGGGCAATATGGGCAAAAGTGTTGATTGAAAAAAAAATCGTTTGCGCGCCAGTCGGTATTTTCGGACGAAAAGAAATGCCACTTGGATGATGCTTTTATTCCGTATCGAATGCTAACTTTAGCTATTGAGAGAGGGTGATATTTCAACGAGAAGTCGGGTCCAGCAGAAGAATGACCAAAAGCGGTTAAAAGCCGACTCAGAGCGTTCAAAATATTGTTTTTCTGCGTATTAATTAAAAATAGTCAACTAGAACTAAAGAGAGTCACCTAAAATGCTAAATTACAAGGTTTGCGATGAATCAGATTTCATAGTAAATATGTGTTTGTGTAGTATAACAGTACCATAGGATATGTAACAAATATTTTGGATCCTTTTTACCTCCAACAGGGAAAATCTGCTTAAAAACCGGGAATTTTTCCCTCTGACATGTGACTCCTGTTAAGCCCCTGCCGGATCCGGAATTCAATTACAACTTGAAGTTGTGATTTTCTATACGAAGGATATTGATTTGAGCTTAGCAGTTTCACAGTGATTATTATGTGGACAGTTGTTTCAACGATAGGCCTATATAAAATGTTACTATGCCATTATGATCACTTGGCAGCTCAAATACTCAGATATCCCGAGGATGGCATCCTCAATTTTTTGACAAATCGTGTTTGTGCATTATACATAATGCTTGTCCACCGGGTTGTCCACATACTAATCGCTGTGGGAAATAGCCAGGCCTAAGCAGCCTGGGCCTAAGCTAATATCGATGTCCTTCATATAGAAAACCACACCTTTGTTTTAAATCCCGGATCCGGATTTTTGGTTATACACAGTATTGTGAAAAAAAATTATATTTCGAAATTGAGTCAGCATCTTTAAAAATTTCCGGCACCCGCTGAGTTACCAGAGAGCTACAGTGAAACGCCCTCTGTGAAGCCGAAGTTATCCAATCCACTTATTATCTGAAAAGTGATCCATTCACGGAGTTGTGATCGTGAAAGAGGTATCACACCAAGCTGGGTCTATGCCTTTGGTAAACAAACAGTGAGCCGTTACGACTGGTGACCTTTTGAGTAGCAACCCGGTACGCTACGGAACAGAGCCAGCGTGTATTTGTACTACACAGAATGAATGAAATGAACGTGAAGTTTCTTAGAGTGGAATAACATAGATCCCAACATGGACTGCTTTGGACGACAGCCAAAGGATAAGGACCAGTACTGTGCTATCAAACTTCTGGATGAATCGGAAATTAGCTTCAACATCCAGGTATGTTACTGATGAATGCATTCGCCAATGCAATGGGTTATGTTGGCAGACCGCACAAAACTGCACTGAACATCATGTTGAATGAATATTTGAGTGAATACTGCTGGGTCCTTGTCATGTCATTAGATTTTGTAATATATTTTTGGCACTCAGTCTCTACTGAAATTTTAAAGGAATTCTAAACTGCTCAATTCCAAACTGAACTTTGAGTTGAAATGGATCCGGGCCCGGATCCTGAATTTTATTACTACAAAGTTGTGAATTTTATAATTATGAAGGACATCGATTTAAAAATAGGTATTGATGATAGTGATTAAAGGGGCATTTCGTGATCCACAGCCTCGTCCACCCGACTTACCTAAAAATGTTGAGATTTTTATATCATCTGAGCCGTTAGCCTGAGGATCCACTGTGCCCAATCTTACGGGCAAATTCGGTCGCATCTGTGAGAAATTCGCAATTTTGTAATTTCTGTCCGCAAACGGACAGAAATTACAGCACAGTAAGGGCTAGCCTATGGGACCGTGGGGAAACGAGCAATTGCTCATTACACAAAACCGCAAGATCGGGATCATCTCAATTTTGAGAATAAGCTTTTCTCAGGATATCTAGTGATCAATGAATAAAACAGATTGTCCTGAAATCACGAAATGCCCCACCTTTAACAAGGCCTTAACGGTGCTTGTTTCGATTTATGTCTATGTTGTGTTCTCTACTTGAGCCTGGCACTTAGATGTCCATATGCCCAACTTATGCTTGTTCCGATCGTCTGTGGTACCCCAAGCCCTTTACAGTCGTTATACCGCGTTCATTCTTCCTCTTAGGTTTTTCTTCCTCCTCTTCCCTCCCTTCTGTTTATCTATTCGCATCGATTAATTTCCTTGCCCTTTTCTCCCCTCAAATCCATTCATCCCAAGATATAAACGAAAACCTGTTTTAAGTGGTTAACCATCAATATTAGCACAGTAGGCCTACTGAATAGGGCTTTGCAACATGCATTATTGCGTCTACCATCAAACCGCAAGTTGTTTCCACAGTACTTGCTGGGGTGTATGTGCAAGTTGCAGCTCTCAGCTCAAAGTTTTAGAACACAATACACATAAATCGGAACAAGCACCTTAAAGACCGTGGGAAACAAACTTGCGGTTTTGATGGTAGAAGCAATAATACATACTGCAAGCCTATTCAATATAAAAACACGGCCTTTATCTGATATCAAAATTGATAAGCTACTTTCGGGTAAATCAGGGGTCCCAAGACGATCGGGACACGCACCTGCCTCCTTGATACAAGGTACTTATTTTGCAGTCATTTTGATCCCACCTCTGCCACCAAATGTGTCCCAGACTGTCATCTATATAGTGACTTATTTCTCAGTGCTGCCGGGACTCGAACCCGGAACCCCTTGGTCTGAATTCGAGCGTGCAGTGAATAGAGCTAACAAGGAATTCCCCATTTAGATCTATTGACAGTTAACATGCTTACCTCGTGACAGTATTCTTGGGAATCTCTGAATCGGCTTTAAATTTAATGGGTGGTATAATATGGTAGGAAGTAATTTTTGAGTGTGGTAGCTCAGGAGGATTTCCAGACCTAGATTTTAAGCATAAAATGAAACTCGTAGCAATAGGCCTTGTACTCCCCACGCTGGTGTTCATGGGCAGGGGATTGGGCCCCTATCTGGAGAAAATTTGTGGACTCCCCTCCCAAATCCCCCATTTCAGAACAATGGCAAAAGAATGCCAAATTTTGTACCTCCCCTTAAAATTCTCACTAACCAGGATGTTGATGAAAGGGGTATTGCTTAGCCTGAACAATCATAATGATGCTATTGTCCAGCTATTGTGTGGTAAGTGCTAATGAAAAGGCTAGGATGCTACTGACATTATCCTTAGCTGGCCGTCTACAATAATTTAGAGTCTTATACCATTAGTCCACTTTTCAAATATTATCAATCCATTTGTTGCTTTCAGTGTAAAGTAAATGTTCACCAGATCTTCAAGGTTAAGAGTGAGCGTGGCCATCTCGTTGACAGCCAGAATTCTAAATAATTGGGTCTCAGATAGATCTCTTATCTTATTCAAATACAAGAAAATCATTTCCAATCAAATAACAGGGGTCACTCACTGCCCATTATACCATCTAAATAATGATGTTAGCCCACTTATTTAATGGTTACAAAGGATTTATTTGGACAGTCAATGTAATCACTGTTCCTTTTAAGAGATTAGCAACTCAATCAATAAATTTATGACATGACTTATCTCACTTTTACATTTTGTAATGTCAAGGGCTATCGATGTTTGAAACTGGTATTTAGAAATTTTTCTGAGTTGTTAGTAAGATTTATTTTGTCCCTCTTTTCACTTCATGTCCCAGTGGTAAAAACATAAAGGATTTTCCCATAAATTTCTTTTTTCACCTGGTGTAAAAAATGATTAGTTCCTAAGTGATTGGTATTATGTGGTGAGGTGTGTGAATGCAGAATGTGTACTGTTATGCTTCAAATAAACCTTCTGCTTTTTATGGGACTATAAGATAGGTGGGCCAGTCCAAGTCTTAGACACAGAATTGCACCAAGTAAATAGAAGTACCAGTAAATAACTTTTGAGGTTGAACTTTAACTGATTATTTGATAACTTTGAAATATTGTTATGATATTGTAGAAAAATACAATTGATTCATTGGATGTAAATTTTCTTGCAATGAATTTAGTAAACATAATAGAACTTCTCAATTTTTAAAGGTCTAATTCAAAATAAAGGTTCGATGCAAGGCGGCACCAGTAGTGTTGATTCTAAATAGGTCATCGAATCTCAAGGATCCGAGTTGTTTTACGCAAAAAGTATGTTCCTCAAAATTCTGGAAAACCTTTTGTTTTTCTGCATGATTCTGCTAGAATCATGGCCTAGGCTTCACCCTTCATAAAAAAAAAATATAGTATTTCCTTTTAAGACAAATACAATCTATATAAAATATTGATGCCTTGAAACTTTTCATTTAACTGTAAGGTAGTGAACTAAAACAGTAAAATCTAAGTTTTGTGTCCAATTTTATGTAATTTTTGAGTTGACGAGCATTGAATGAAAAATGGCACACACACTAATTTCGTTGTATTTAGGTTGAATTTAAGAGTAAATCACTTCAAAAACAATGGCTATTTATGTTTTAATGTGCAGAATCAATCGAGGGGCTTGATGTAGTCGATCAAAGGCTACTTTCTACAGTTGGCACCACTACTTGGGTGGATGGCATCTCAAAATTAGTTTTAGGTTTAACAATGGAAAACTTCAAATGATTTTATGCAAAAGTGTAATAACGCATAAAACCCTTCTCAGTAATAGTTTATAAAATGCTTAATGGATTTGGGAAATAAAAATAATCTCCAATCAATTTAATGAAAACCACACAAAATTGGTTTGAAATTTCATATGAAGTTTGTGTGCAAAATGTATGCAATTTTAATCACAAATGACATATTACACAACTTATTTTTACTTTTATTAGGAGTGGGTTTCATATTTTCCTAGGAATTTACTACTTTTCTTGCCCACAGTGGCATATGTTTTGTAGAACCTTGGGCAAACTACAAAGATTGTTTTCGTTGTGATATTTGAGCGATATAGGCCAGGTTATCAATACAGGACTCTTTTAAATATTTTTAAAGCCAATTGGGTACTACCAAACAAAGCTGGAGATAACTTTTCTTTCACAAAAATTATCCTGTCTACAATAACAGAACCTCAGCTTGCTAAGTGTCAAGTAACAAATTACCCTAAGATGACCGTTTTTATATAGTTAGATCACGGTCCAAACTGGAAACTGGAAATATTATAATGTTTACAGACTATTGGTTAATGACCAATTGACCTTGTTCATGTGATAAGTATCCTTGTTCTGGTTAGGATCAGTTTGGAGAATCAGATTCTTGCAATAATAAATATTAATTAACTGTAGGTGGTATCTGAAAGGGAGGTCTAACTTTAGACCAGGGTAAAACAGGGTTAGTCCTACTGAGTGGACCTTTTCTTTCAAAATACTGTTAAAAGTTGAAACAAGATGAGA
>JAMKCH010010480.1:0-52478 GCA_023653785.1 Ophioderma brevispina | reverse complement strand
TTCCCGGACTATGAGTACGCCGGACAATGGTTACTTCTACACGGTTTGTAGCCAAATACAAGCAATATATCGTATATCAGCAATTAAATATTAGCTACAATCTTAGAAAAAATAGTTGGAACAATCACTACAATTTCCTACATTGCTCACCCGGGCCAGAGTTGAGAGCCTACATGCTCCTGTTATCACACAATTGAAAGCCCCAACCGTCCACTCAACTTACCCTCCCCAACCCCAATCAATCAATATTGGGTGATTCAGAATTGGCAAGACTGCTGATGACGATACCCTATTAATCAACATTGGTTCGGGAGACGGGGGAAAAGTTTTCCCAATATCGTTCAAAGTCTTCCAACAAATTTTTCCAAGATTTTATGAGTGAAATGCTAAAACAATCATCTATTTTACGTTTTTTAGCTATAACTTTCTTATTTCTTGAGGTAACGGTACCAACGTTCACATACATTACGAGAAGAACATATTCTTTCAATCAGAGAAGAACAAAGACAAAAGTGGGCAGATTAAGGGAATGGTCACTGAATATCAATGGATGTAGCATTTTGCATAATTTAGGTGTATTAAGAAAAACGACAGAAAGAATCATCTGCTGCCATAACTTATATCATCCCCCAACATGGAAATATAATATTCACATGAAAATTAACAAAAAACAATACAGCAATATCACCAAGATCTTAAACACTTAAAACAATCTAAAAAAATTGTAATTTATGGATCAGTCAGAATTTAAACATGTCATGACACCATACGGGCACATTGACGTAACATATGTTATATTGTAACTATGACGCACTGTAGAGCTATAACCTATTGAACATTTTAGTGCAATAAAAAACCGATAAACTATGCAGTAAATAAAAATGTTTACACACCATTCACGATGTGATATAAGTGAAAACATATCACCTGTATATTTCACGTCTACCCCACGATAGGGCGCTTGGCCTAATGAATAGAACCTCTCAGGGTCTGTGGTATAAACGACTGGTAATGAAGACTACAATCTCTCTGAGTCAACCAAATTCACACTCGGCGGGCGAGTGGAACTTTGAATTTTGTCAATCCATGGACAAGTTGGTTCGTAAAAGGGCGCAGTGCCGATGTCCAAGGGTCCTGCAGGGAGGGCCCAGTGATCTCTGATATTTTGTAGGATTTTTAGCTTTTGATTTGGTTTGTATGTTTGTTGCACCGTGTTGGTGAGGGCGACTGTTGTAAAAGTGCAATTTCAAATAAATAAATAAGTTTGATTTTATGTCTTTGAACTTACTGTGCCCTGCATTCGAAGACAGAACCGAGACTGTGAGACAGTCTACCTAATGGATTACTCTAAGGATTATAGATTAGATGGTTTCGGGTTCGAATTCTGTTCGAAACCGTTTGGTGGTTGTTTTTCGTCACCCCAAAAAAGAACCTTACTAAATCTCTTTAGACCATTGCCAATCGATTTTTTACACTTGGGCTTGTGTTTTGTTTCTTTAGAACAAGTCTATTACGTTTTGAAATAAAGCTTCTCAAACCGGTATTTACTAACCGATTCCTAAATGCGCTGAAATATTTACTTTCCACTTATGTAATTATGCTCTCCTCGTTATGTGTGCGAATTTTGGTGCTATTACCTTAACGAATAACAAAGTTATGGCTGAAAAACTAAAATCAGATAACTTTTTTTTTTCATTTACTCAGACAATCTTGGAAAAAAAATAGTTGGAACACTCACTACAGTTTCCTACATTGCTCACCCGGGCCACAGTTGAGAGCCTACATGCTCCTGTTATCACTCAATTGAAAGCCCAACCTTCCACTTCAACTTACCCGTCCCCAACCCCCATCAATCAATGTTGAGAGAATTGGACTGCTGATGACGATACCCTTTTCAACATAGGTTAGGGAGACGGAGGAACAGTTTTCCGAAAATCGTTTAAAGTGTTCCAACAAATTGTTCCAAGATTGTCTGCATGTGAGCGAAATGCTAAACAAATCATATATTTTACGTTTTTTTAGCTATAACTGGCTTATTTCTTGAAGTAACGGTACGAAAAATTCACACAAATTACGAGAAGAATATATTCTTTCAATCAGAGAATAAATACAGAAAAAAGGTGGACAAATTTAGGTAATGGTCACTGAATATCAATGGATGCAGCATTTTGCATAATTTAGGTGTATTAAAGGGACATAATGACATGAAAAAATTGACATAATGAAAAGGACCCTTGCTGAAATCACTTCCACGAGTTTGAAAACAATTTGGATGTTTACATTCTGTAACAAGAATAGTCTTTTAAAAAGACAACCATCGCTGCGTGGATGTTAGTACTTAAATATGTTAGTGTAAATACTTGAGATCAAGGGAAACCCCTCTCTTTTTAGAGAGATTATATAACCACAGTATGTATGTCAGGTATCAACCATACTCATGCATCAACCTTTAATTTTGAAAAACACCCAAAGACCCCTATTTTTGCATTTGCAGTCCTTGTCACCGAATGCCCCTGGGTTTGGAAATTCCAGCATTACACCCATATCCATTTCATAGGTGAGTTCCCCCTCCCCAGCACTGTCACACTGTACTTTGGCTAATTTGCCCCAATTCCCAAGAAATAAGCCTATTTTGTTCATTCACAAAATATCTTTTGAAAGTGCTAGTATTTAATTTACAGCTTCCTTGTTTTGACTGGGTAGTTTATCAATCAAAATACTCATTACACTGAGATTGCAAACTTCAAACTTACAGCAAAGCATTCTAATGCTTTGCTTACAGGAACAGGTTTTAAATCAACGCTTGTGTTATCTGGGCATTATACACATTATGGTACTCTCAAGACCATGGGTCAGATCACCCATACGTGTCATTGAACTGAGAAGTTATCCACTGTGATGGTTGGGCTGTCATCCAATCAAACGTTTTGTTTCTAGCTGCTTAGGAAATGTAAATGAATTTCCTAGTAGGCATATACCATGTTCTTAATTCTTAAAATAATGGGAACCAGAGAACTTTGCACTGCTACATGAGACAACCACCCAACTCTGTGCATGACTGTGATATTCTGCCAATCATTTGCTTGCTGCACATGCATATGCCAGGGTAACTTACACTGTTGTGGCTTTTATCTACTCCGATTTTATACCATCTTCGATGGAAAACAGTAAAAACAGGAAGAGTTCCAGGGAAAGGTGGCAGTTTCTCGCCGATATTTCAATCCGTTTTGATGTGAGAGCTAGAAACGTGATTTTGTGAGTTCAATAGAGTACTGTGTAAAATTAATATTGGTCGACCAACCCAAACATCCTCTAGTCCTAAGATTTCACAGGATAAATGAGAAAAATAGTAGCTTTCTTCTTCACTTCCGGTAAAATCTGGGACGAGGCTATTAGCGATCACGCCATGGACCTTTAACAAAAAACAATACAGCAATATCACCAAGATCGTAAACACTTAAAACAATCTAAAAATTGTAGGGATTGTCAGAATTTAAACACGTCATGACACCATGCGAGCATAATGACGTAACATATAGGAAACTGTAACTATGACGCACTGTAGAGTAATAACCTATTGAACATGTTAGTGCAATAAAAAAAAACAAAAACGATGAACTATGCAGTAAATAAAAATTATTTAAAAAAAAATGGGGGAAATAATAAAGTTTAACTTCTAAATGGTTCAGCGCATTATAGTGCACTCCCAAACATTCGTACATGCGGTAGCCAATAAAAAGAGAAGCGATGTTGAAAATAATACGGCATCCCGAGTCAATAGGTCCCTTATACGCTCATTTATACAGGTGTAACGGTGAAGTCAATGAACTTTGACGCTGATATGAGGTTAATGGTAACGAGTTCACACTTTACCATATTAAATACGTGCGATTTGACAGTTTACCATTGACAGAGAAAAAACAGCATGTTATAAGTTTCTTTTTATCAACAAATGGTAAAGTGTTGCTATAACTCGGATATTCGGTTCGTCTACTTCAAATTATGATCTATGACTTAGTTTGTGGTACCAACATTACATTCCATTGAGGTAATTGAATGTTTTCCCAAAATATTGAAAACAAAATGATTTGTTATGGTAAATTAATGTTTTAGAGTAGTAGTAGTAGTAAGTAGTAGTAGTAGTAAGTAGTAGTAGGAGTAGTAGTATTAGTAGTATAGTAGTAGTAGTAGTAGTTAGTAGTAGTAGTAGAGTAGTAGTAGTAGTAGTAGTTAGTAGTAGTAGTAGTAAGTAGTAGTAGTAGTTGTAGTAGTAGTTGTAGTAGTAGTAGTAGTAGTAAGTAGTAGTAGTAGTAGTTAGTAGTAGTAGTAGTATACTACTACTGCTACTACTACTACTATTATTGTTGTTATTTTTATTTCCTTGGGTAAAACCTGCCATAATTTAAAAATAAAGGTATTGTTTTTAGCCTCTGTCGTAAAACTAGCGTGTCAGCACTATTCTGGCGTAGAACTCGGATACGCCTCATTGTTCTGCTTCAAATAATGCTCTCACCCGACAGAGGTTAACATAATACATTTGTTCTATAAATTTATCAACTTGCCTTAGGCTCATTTCCTTCCATAATATATACAGGATCTGCAAGATCTTGAACCCGAATTTGCAACTCTGTCACCCAGCTACCATCTTTTGCATTGCCTTGAGTTTCAATACCCGTTATATCGAAACTGGAAAGCAAATCAACTTGGATCCAGGGGCTGGTATCTGAAGCACTTGGAAGCCAACCAGCCCTATTGTTGAGTCTGCCTTTCGTATCTTTGACCGCCCCGTTAACATAAGACGATGATGTTATTTGATCATCTTCTATGCTGCCATTGGCCATACCTAGAGGTACAGGCTGTCCGCATCCTGAGAAAAGGGGTAACACAGACATAATTTCACTTTTATTTAAAAAAATAAGAATAACAAGCTATGACGATTTTTTACATGTTTTGCTTCTTATGCCCCTTCCCTTAGCAATAATTATTATAATTCTGATTTTCTCCAAAAGTACAGATGGTATCAATCAACAGAACATGAATGGATCTTCTTGTTCATTAATCTTTAGCTATGTACAACTACACACGATTAAAAGCTTGACTGCTCTAACTGTTATGTTAATTTTTCCCAGCATTGATAGGCCTACTCGGATTAGAGCTATACCACAACTCTACAATGTTTCACTGATTGATAACATTTTACCAACTTTTTTTCCATTTTTTCCCATTTTTTACGCAACTTCATTATAATCATAATCGGAATTAAAGCCTAACAACATCAATGATTTGGATATGTTTTCCTATTCTAAACTTGGACTTTGTCAGTGATGATTACTATCCTGATTCAACCTATAGCAACTTCCTTTGAAATACACTGTTAAAAATTTCCGTAAATTAAGAAACAGATTTTCCGTAAATTTACGGAAAAATCTGTTTAGAAAGAAAACAATAAAAATAAAAACCAAAAACAGAAAAACTAGCTAAAAATGTTAATTTACGGAAATATTTCAAAAATTTCTGGCAGCAATATTTCCGGACTTTTTTTTTTGGTTCCGTAATTTTAAATTACGGAAAAATTCTGTTAAAATACATATTTTTTTCCATAATATGAGACAAATTTCTGTAAAATTACTGTCAAAGTTCCGTTAATTGACAGAAATTTCTGTAAATTTACCCTAAAAATGACTGGAAATACTGCTGCCAGAAATTTCCGTAAATTTACGGACATTTTTTTTAACGATATTTTTTACAGTGCAATATATATTAAATATATATTGCGCTGTAGGTAAATTAAGTTGCCCAAGCAGAGAAGTCCCATTTGGTCCGGTGTCACTAGAGGCATCATAAAATCAATTATAACAAATTATACAAAATACGTCAAAAGCCCACAGATGCGAACAAAATTGCTTATGAAAATGTAGAAACGATCTTGAGCTACATCTTTGTTGTTTAAATTAACTTGCATAAAACCAAAATGATTGTGGACAGTAAATAACATTCTCGGTAGAAACAAACGACAGAAACTCTTCGATTTCTTCCACGATAAAAAAAGCCGGAATTAAAAAAAAAACTGATATTGTGTTGAACTTCAACGAGTACTTCACTAATTAGGGCTATATTAAAATAACCCTGCCTGATCCTGTTTTTCTTGACTTTGAGACCTATTGATACAAATACCAGCGTCTTCCTTTCACCAATTTTCACTGATGCTATTGAAGATATTGTGATAAAGAAACAAATATCAATTGTCCTTTTCTTTGTCTCAATTACTCCATTTCATTGTTTGCGGACAATACCAACACCTATACCTATACTTAGATAATAAAGGTATGATTTGGGGAACCGGTGTGAAAGCAGATATAGTCCGGCGGGAGCCATAGTCCGGGCTCAAAAGACGATAACGGAATAAAGCGTGAAACTAATGTTGCGTTAAGAGTCAACTGAATCGATTGCCCTATTGTTCACCATTGTTCCCGGACTATGAGTACGCCGGACGATAATTACTTCTACACCGGTACTCTCTTTAAGACGAATTGAAACCAAGGCGATACCATTATTTTAATTGGAAGAACGAGGCCGGAGGTCAAGTTCTTCCACGTAAATATCTTTAAACAGCTTTTGAGGTATGGTCACCTTGAACCCAATTTCGCGATCCGTATGGCTTAAATACAACAAGAAAGAACTGCCACCATTTCAGTGATAAAAATCAAACAACCCCTTTAATGCAACGAACAACGAACACAACGTTGGCTAGACCCGCTCAGGGTCTGTGATATAAACGACTGGTAATGAAGACTACCATCTCTCTGAGTCAACCAAATCGGCGGGCGAGTGGTATTTTGAATTTTGTCAATCCGTGGACAATTTGGTTCGTATGAGGGCGTATGGGTGACCATGGGGTAAAGAAGGTGTCAGCGCAGTATTAAAAGGACTGTCCAGGGTATAGGGAGGGCCCAGTGATCTGATTTTTTTTAGGATTTTAGTTTTGATTTGTTTGAATATACAATGGATGCATCGTGTTGGTGAGTGCGACTGTTGTAAAAAGTGCAATTCCAAATGAATAAATAAGATTGAGTTTATGTCAATTGAACCTATTGTGCCCTGAATCCGAAGACAGAGCGAGACTGTGGCAGGCGCAAGCAAATGCAGCAAAACGCGGGTTTTGCGCGAGCGTTTCAACCTCCAAATAAAGTCATATTAAGTGCGTATTACCTGGGTTCAATCATGTGAATTGAACGAGCATAAGCAACCGGATTGCTTTACATTTTCACCGTGTTTAAAATGTCGCATAAAAATCCGCTCCACGAGACTTGAACCATTTGAATCATCTAATACGTTCTTTAAGTTGTTTACTTTTTCCTGTATACTTAAACAGACGGTGCCATATCCCACACGCTACGCGTTTTATGACATCCTCATCGATTTTTCATTAATTTAAATCTATTTCAAGTATCATTATAAGCTCATTTTATATTGACTTTATCAATCTTTTATATATTTTCATATAAAATCTTTAAATGTTTATTGTAATATGAAATCAAATGTTCACCAAATCTTTGCCATGAGAAAAAGGGTTGTTTTTTGTACTCATGATTTATGCATACACAGGTACTGCAAGCCAAAGATACATAAGAATAACATATGCATTTAAAGAGAAAACTAGGAGAATTCGCTAGGGATTCTGAGGATAGAGATATCTCTATTTTTGATTGGCTGCCAACACTCTCCGAGATGTTGAGATGTTTATTGGACCAGGAAATAGAAAACCAAACTTAAAGTTTTGAACTTCCTGTCGTCCAAATCGTCCGACAGCCAACAGAAAAGGCAGGCTTAGATTTTCCTGTGGTGTTCGTGTAGAAAGTTACTAAATCATATTTTTTATAAAATTCGATGTGCTAAAAAAAGTATTTTAAATATGCAAAACAAATTGCGAACCCATCATTCCAACTCGTACATATTGCCACAAACCACACGAAAATAAAGGTTAACAATTCGAATTACAAATTCTAGGCATGAGAGATAAAATATTTGGTGTGGTATTTGTCTACCACAAAATAACAAAAACAAGCGAATACCCTCAACACAATAATCTCACACACAATTCTACAAATAAATACTATTGTAGATTTTGCTTCTGTGACATTATCTACGAAACTATATCGTCATGTGAATTCAGTATTTTCATTACGCGTAATATTTGATTACGCTTAATTTAATTAAGCTAAATAGGCCTGTAGGTGTAGATCGACTTTTTGCACTCAAAATTGATTTCTGTTGAGTGCAACAAAGTCGTAACTGTTATAAATCTACTTTGTTGCACGACACGGGGAAATAACTAGTATGTAGATAACGACATTTTTTTCTGTAAAGCGATGGTTTTTAAAAAGGCGTATAGGTAAAAAATATCCCAAAATTTTGTGAAAAGACAATTTCATTTTTAAAATTTACCAATTTTATGCTAATTTATGCTAATATAGGCACAAAAACTTAAAACATATCGAAAATGTAGTTACGACCCGTTTCCACTCAAATTAACGCGCACGTATTTACTACTTTAAAAGTAAATGAATAACGCAGAATTTAAATAATTATATTTCAAGTACAAAGCTCAATTATTACAGAGTTAGTTATTGCTTCATTCGGCCTCCTACTAGGTTTGTTCGACCCGATTTTGCATCAAAATTGAAATTTCGCGTGTCGTAACAACAAAGTCGTAACTGGTTAGATACGATTGTGCACGACTTGGGAAATCATGTGTGTAGTTACGAAATTTTTAATTTGCCAATTCCTTCTTAATTAGTCGACACACGTGGAAAATGAAATATTTAAAATATTAAAAAAATACCTTTATCATGTGTAAGAATTGTTTTCATTGAAAAGTTCACAAAAGAAATGAAACACAAAAATGCTTCTGTAAAATCATGAAATGTAATACGACTTTGTTGCACTCACATGACGATTAGGTTCTTAATCTTATAACTATTTGAGGTGGTTGATTACAATTTAAAAAGTAATTAAACAAAATAATCTTCGATGATTGGATTGAACTATTGCCAACAAACCAAAAAAAGTAATTTTGTCCTTAATGAAAAAGTGGTATCACTGATAATAAAAGTAATTATGTGTATTCCCAACATTAAAGAGATAAGAGACAAATGGATACTTTTGAAACGGAGCATTGCCCTCAAAAATGTACAAAACCATAGTTTTTGCAGTCGGTAACAATGCTTTTACACACTTTAACTCTCAATTGAAATGATTTAAGTCCAAACAATACTTGATCGTGCAGTAGATGGTATTATTTTGTAATATACCACGCCAAACCGGAGTGTTTAATTCAGAACTTCGAGGTCACAGTGTTAAACCCAAGGAAATACATATTATGTTAATTCCCGTTGTATACGGCTACGCTGTTTAGCCGATCTAATACCTTGTAGTTATGTGGTTTATACAATCAATGGGAATGATCATGACGTTAATATAATAAGTGAATTTAATACATTAAAAAAATGACACAATATCTGCACACGGAGTGGTTTTAATTCAGAAATTCTTAATTCACAGTGTAAACAACAAGAAAATACAAATAGAGTCACTTCCCGTTGTATGCACGCTGTTGACCAACTATCACATTTGTTATATAGAATCAATGAGAAATAATCCATTACGTAGAAAAAGTGCTGAAACAAATAATAATAATAATAATTACTAATAATATAAAAGGTACATATATAAAGGCAAATAACATGCAATACCGATATGACTTCTGACTCTCGATACAAGCATTTTTGTGTGTACAGTGTTTTTGATCCTCCTTGATCTGTCCTAGTCAAGCATTTGAGAGCAAATAGAAGAAATTTCTTTTTTGTCTCATTAATATTGCATTGCTAGGTGCAAAAGTACATTACATTACAGTTTTTTATTCAATCATTCTTTATTCATAAAAACAACCAACAAGAAGTACAGAAAAAACCCAGACACGGTTGGGAAAATCACAAACACAGGCAGGGATAAAAATTAGATATTTACAAGCATAAAAACAATTAATAACACATTACACACACATACACACACACACACAACACACAAACACATACCACGCACACACACGCGCGCGCGCTCGCACACACCACATACACACACGCGCCGCGCCGCAAGCACACACACACTCGCAGCACCAACACACACACACACAACTGGATGATAAATGAATGAAATAAAACTTTCCACCTCCTCCTACCTTGTCATCGTCATTGTCATAGTCGTCGTCATAGTCGTCGACATCGTCATATTCGTCGTTTCGTCGTAATTCAATGTTTTGAAAGCATATGTCTCAATCCTTTCACTTAATTCTCAAAGCTCATTTTTACTTTAAAGAGATATATTAACAACTATATATAAAATCAAGTCCTCAAAGTCATAAGTAGTATTTAGTTCCATTTCTAAAACATACTCACCTGTGAATGACAAAGCTCGAGTAAGGCAAAAATTTGGAAAATAATATTCCGGAGGTCGTTTATGATGACAGAGAGAGGTAAAATCCATGTTTCATATTAATTGGCTTTATGAGAAATTATTCCTCTTAGTGAAGAATGATGAAAATGTAAACCATGATTCTGCGCATGTCTGTAGTTATCAGAATATTAAGGGATAAGCCGAAATACATTGGTACCAGTTGCCAACACAGCAGCCGACAACATCCCGCTGGGTATTGTATGACTGCCATTTTTCAAAACGAGTTCTTCAAAACGATCTTTAGTAGGAGTCGGTGAAAATTATGCACTAAATCCAGGTTTAATATTAAGGATTTTAAACAAAAAATACGTGACCGGTTAAAAGTTTTTTCTGTTTTAACGGTTCAGGGTGGTATTAAGGAAGGAATTGTTTACAAAAACATCCTCCCACGGTCTTCGATTTTTGGGAAATTCGAAACTAAATGTCACGTGTTTTCAAATGGCGTAGTGCGTGAACTGAAGCTGGTGTAATCCATGCAAAGCGGGATGTTGTTGGCTGCTGTGAAGTGCCAATGTAGGTGGTTTGTGTGTGTTTTGAACTCAGAGCATAACATCAGTGATTGACGCCAGAGGTCTGGGCGAACGTACTCATGGTGAGTAAATAATTAAAAAAAAAATTTTCGGTTTTAGAGTTTGAGTCTAAATTGCCTTTCATTCTTACAATTTACCCGCTACGTAGGAATCTACATCATGTTATAAGATACAAGAAGTTGTAGTAGGAGTTAATTGCACGACCATAAATTCCCCAGTGGAAGACTACCAATCAGAGGCCGCATCGCAGATGAGCAAGGTTCCTGAGACCAGTCATATGCCTTGCTCTCCTTTGAATGGAGCGTGCTACTCTTCGGAGTGTTACAGCTTGCAAGCCCTATGGATGGTTCCCATCTTAAGGAATTGTAATGTAAGTAGGGGCATTGACTGGACGTTGGTTGCTCGTCCCTTGCATCCACTGTTCCTAGCTTCACAAACATTTTGCATGGGCTTTATGTAGATGACAAAAATCCACACCCATACCGTGGCAGTTACTGCAACTGGAGAGGAGGGTTTGGACAAAAGAAGAGGCTCAACCCCCGCCGACGTCCAAGTCGTTTCTTCAATCAGTGTGCATCAAATATGATCCAGTTAAATAACAAACGCGTTTTCCCATCTTTGGTCTTGAGTTTAAAATACTAACTTTCATGGGATTGCGTCATATTGAATTCCGGCAGTACAGTACATGATAAGACTGTTGCTGATTGAGTAAGATGTGGCTACTGGGTGAGCAACCTCAAAGGAAGGGCTGAATGGCTCAGTTGGTAACAGGTGTGGTCTCGCAATCCGAAGAGGTTTTCAATATCCCGCTTCGGCCAATTCTTACTTATGTAATGTATCTGTCGATGATCTATCTATCGTATTCCCTAGGGGGAAGAAAACCTGAACACTCAAACAAAAGTGAGTGGTAGCGGTTATTTTTGTGGTTAGATCTAGGATCAATTTCCAACTAACCCAAGTCAAGGGTCGCTCGCAAATTAAATTGACGGCGGATTCTGAGTTTCAATACTAAATTTCATGGGACTGATCATAATTGATCCGGCCAGTAGTAGAGTACAGATAATACTGTTTGATGATTGAGAGTAAGTAAAGAGTTGGCTATAGGGATCAACCCCAAAGATAAGGACTGAATACAGGCGCGTATAGCCAGCCCGGGTGGTTCGAGGGGGCAATCCACGGTTAGATGCAACAAATGTCCCCATCACAGGCAAAATTTCCGGTAGTAGGGCAAAAAGATCTGAAAAAAAGGGCTGATTAACATGAATATCCGTGTTTTATTTCCCGATTTCCCCTCCAGATTTTGTCAGAGGGGGCACTTGCCCCCCTTGACCCCCACCTGGCTACGCCACTGACTGAATAGCTCAGTTGGTAAAAGAGTGGTCTCGACAATCCGAGGGGTTGTCTCTAAAATCCCGTCTTCGACAATTTCTTTACTTATCTATCTAAAATTTGTTGAATTGTTAGAATCAACAAGTAACGCCGACGATGCACTGAAGTCGTTGATAAGCAAGAAGAACAACACCAATTACTGAAAAACAAAAGAAAACAACAACAACTATTTTCATCCCCACAAAACCTTTTATCTTAAAGAAATGTTTTGGACGCATTATCATAGTGTTTTGCTTGGGAGACTCTAAGTTCTCCAATTTACGGTTACTTCGCAGAACATTAAAAACAAAACAAAACAAACCATACCAATATACGGTGTACTTTGTAGCAAATAAAACCAAACCGGACATATATGTTTAATATGTACACATTTTAGGGAAAGTTAATGGAAGTGAGAAAGACTCTTAAAAAAACTTTAAAACTCGATTTCTCAATTATTAAATTACTATGCAATTTTAATTCGCCATCAGAAAATATTTAATAAGTGACCCGGAGGGGGGGGGGTTTCCAGTACCCACAAAGTTTGTTTCGCGCTGGCGGCTTTACGCATGGGATTTTATCGACGAATTTATTTTGTTATATAAATTGCCTGACTTTTAAATGGCTTCTTTTCATACAAAGAAAATACTGCAAAGTTAAAACTTGCTAATCCCTCTGGAAAGATGGCAAGTTGGATTAGAACTCAGAGACTTTTTAACTTGGTACATGACCTGACATTCATGCACATTGAGTAAACAGGACCTCTACATCAGACATGGAAGAGGGCGGCGATCGAAAAGTGAAAAAACATTTGACCCGGCATTTTGAAGAGGGCAAGAACCAGTCGTTACTGCATTACTTTCAGTGGCACTTGTGTACGTTAAATTTGCAGATTTTGCGCAAAATAAGGGAAAATAAAAGGGTTTTTTTCAAACCAAAGGATTTTGTTTATTCAAAATAGATCATTCAGATTGAACAAATAAAGACATTTCTGAAAAAAATAATGAAAGTAACTAGGAAAATGGAAAATGGGAAATAATAAATAAATAAGCGCAAATAAATAGCAGAGCATGTTATAACATAAGATAAATTGCCATATTGGATAAATAACTAGAGAAATGAATGAATGAATGATATGGATGACTGAAAGGAATGGAGGAACGAATTAAATCCCAACTTGCCTTCATTATTATGAATAAATAAAAAAATAAGGGTGAGGGGAGGAGAGGAAGGGAGGGGAGAGGAAAGGAGATAGGGTGACGAGAAGGGGAATGGGGGAGGGGAGGGAGGGAAGGTTGATGAAATGGGGAGGGGGAGGAAGGGGAGAATGGGGGAGGGGGAGGGAATGGAAGGGAGCGGGGAAGGTGAAGGGGGAGGGGAATGAGGAGGGAATGGGGAAACTCAACAAAAAAAAGGCGTGCACAAAATAGTGCAAAAGAATCAATCACCGCAAAAATATATGAAAGAGAGAAAGTTCTGAAAAGAATGAAACAAACTGAGAAATGTGAAAAATAAATAAATACAGTGAATAAAAATAGAGAGCATAAGGGGAGGAATCTAACATAAGACAAAATGTCTATTTGATTAAATAAATATAGAAATATAAACGACTTAATGAATGCATGCAAGGAAAGAATTAAGAATGGATGAACGAAATTTTCAAACTTACCTTTGAAAAGGTATTGAATTATTATGAATAAATGAATAAAATAACAAAAGAAAGGATAAGGGAAGAAGGAAGGGAGACGGAAAGGGAGGAAGGGAAGGTGAAGGAAGTGAAGGGGGAGGGGAGGGGGAAGGGGCAGTGGAAGGGAAGGCGAGGGGAAGCGGCGAGGGAGGGGGAGGGGGAAAGTTGAAGGGGAGGGGAGGGGAGGGGCGGGGAGGTAGAGGGGAGGGGGAGGGGGAAGGAGAGAGTGGAGGGAAGTGAAATTTTACTGTAAAAATTATTCACACAATAATTATAACACAATTTTTTTCACAAACATTCTTTTCTTTTTGGCAGATTTTATTGTTTGAACCTTTCATCAATGAAATGTGTATAACTGCACAAATTGATCTCCAATATGGTACACAGTAAAGTAATCCCAGATATAGGAGTCTGATCGCGCCCAATTAGCGTAATTATGACCGTGGCATAATTTGTCGATGAAACTACCACACAATTTTAAGTAAAAATATTAAGATTTTGTATTCAAATACAAGAAATATTCACAAGTTCCAGTGACTTCGCATTAAATCAGTACGGTGACCTCTCATGTTCTGCCCTGTACAAAATGGCCGATGGGGAAGTTGCGGTTGTTTCAATCGCCGACTTATTCAATTACGTGCGAGCCCGCCTATCCATGTATAGAGGTCAGTGGAGGGACCCATATTGCACCTTAACACCAAGCCTGTGTGTATCGGACTTAACTTTTCGAAGGATACGTGAAAAACGAAAGCGCTCAAATTGGCACCTACATACATAATACGACATACAATACAGACACACAGACATTACACAAAACATAATACCATACAGACATACATACAGAATACAAGCACCCCTAATAAATATACAATACATACATACATACATACAACATACATACACATAAAACATGACTCGTATGAATTTGACATTGGTCATGGACCTTTGCAATCATCCACATATGAAGGGACCCCTCCCCATTTAATCCCAGTTATGATATAAAATTTAATTGATTAAGCCCAAATGAATTGGTCGAGCTATGATTTACAAAAATTTTGGGCGAGATCGAGTCGAGCCCAATATTTTAAAACCATAGCGAGACCAAGTAATATTGTGCGTAATCATCCCATTTTAGATTAATCATGTTTGGACTCCTTAAACATTGATAATGGTTTAATCGGACTTAACTTAACTTTTCGAAGGAGAATTGAAAACTGTAATTGCATACAGGCATAAGCGCTCTCGCAAAAATCCCCCTATGCTTTTACAAAGCCAGGGGATAAAAATTAAAAATCAGTCAAGCGTCAATGAGTTAATTAATGGGGGTCCCATTGACCAAGACTACTAGACCCATTCAAAACCCTGTTTTTGACATAGCACCTTATTCATAATGGCATTGTTTGTTCCCGTGTTGACATGTTTTGTTTTTGGTGTGCTTTGCCATCATAGAAAGGACGCGTTATAAATGATGCTTTGCTCCTAATTGCAGCCCAAACTAGAGAAATTCATTTTATTGCTGATTGGTGTGTCTTATGATCCTTCACTTTTGGGTATAAATTTGGGATTCAGGTTCTGGATCCTTATTACACTAACTCAAACATCGGCCAATCGGTATCCAAGTCAAACAAGCGTTCGCTTTATTATAGGGGGAAAGCCAATCTGTCAATGACGATTCCCTGGATGACAGGAGAGAAGGCTCCAAAAAACCCATGACTATGACAAATTGAAATTGACAAAATGAATAGTGAACAAGACTGCCGGAGATTCATACTCAGCGTTATGGAGAATATTATACCAGGCATTTCCAAGGATGTGATAAAGAATATCAAGAGTATACCGCCATGTTTGAAGACGATCCTTTATCAGTTAAAACAACTATTAAAAGTGAGGAAGTGTCGGAGATGATCTTTCAGGAAAAACCTGCCATACCTAATGTATCCAACGATATGAGTCATAGCATCAAGAACGAAGATCTACCATCCGAAAGTTTCGAGGGGATCAAAATAACCTCCACAGTAGCCAAATGTTACACCCCCAACTTAATTGCTCATCAATTGATTTTAAATGGTAAGTGCAACAAGATGCCCAAGAAGATCACACTATGCCGTAAGAGCTATAGTGGTGACCCTGATTTCACTCGCCCCTTCAACATGGACGAAATGGAAACCGTTATTGCTGACACACTTATTGTACCCGTTCTAGGCAATTTCCCTTCCTGGGCCTCGCACACCAAAAATTTAAGTTTGTAAAGATTAACCTGTTGTGATATGCAGCACAATATTGTGGACAGACCAGACGATAGCTGGAAAAATCTTCGGCCCAGTAGCAAAGAGTGGCTTCTGAGCTCTACAATTGCTGCCTTATTTCCCACAGGTTTCCAATGATCTGGAGGAGGAAAGCACATGATGGTGGCAATCCTTAAGTCCATCCAAGAGCTATAAACAATATAACTCCTCCGCCACACCTACAAGCTCTTTGAAGTCTCCTGCTCAACCGTAATCGCATCTGTGATAGACAAACACCTCATACCAAAACAAGGATGTTTCCGGCCAGGCAAATCAACAACAAACTAAGCTCTCAACCTAACTCGACACATCGAGGATGGTTAATAATGATACGGGTGCTAGATTGCGCATTTCCAATCCCACCAAACTATACTCATGCGCATTACATACAATAAAGAAACAATCAGCAAACAAACTGCAAGAAGCAACTAAAAAATATGAGTTTTAAAGTTTGTTGAAGAGACTGCAATGAATGGTGATGATCTAATAATGGCAGGTATCTGGTTCCAAAGAGATGGCCCATATACTCCAAAAGATCTGTCACCAATTCTTTTATTACAACCTAGGGGACAACAAGCCGAGTGGCATCCAAAGACGAGCGCAGGCCTTGCCGTTGTGGTGCATAGCTGGTAAAACACTCTGTTAAGTATGTTGGTGACAGATCATTTTGGGATTTGTATATATACAGAAGAATTTTAAACTGCATACGTTTATTAATGGCAACCAGTGCAAAGATGTTAACAGCGGTGAAGACAAATGACGGCGAGGCACCTGAAAAACTATGCGGGCAGCCCGATTTTGGAGGCGTTGTAGCCGAGCAACATCCTTGGTTTTACAGCTGGAGAGGAGTGCATTCCCATAGTCTAATTTGGAAAGGACAAGTGGCCCGTACAGCATCAGCAGCAGCCTCGCGGTCAATAAATCTTCTAATTCTAGCAAGGTTCCACAGCAAAAAAAAAAAAAAAAAAACTGATTTGCACAAAGATGTTACATGATCAGCCATAGTCATTGTGGAATCAAAGGTAATGCCTAGGTTATTAATGGTTGATGAAGGTGTGATTTCAACAGTGCCAACACATAATTTGAATTTGGACAATCTATCCATATTCTGTGGGGATGCTGCGATAAAAAAACTCAGTTTTAGAGCATTTAGTTTCAAGCATGTTGGTCATCAGCCAAATACGCAGATCCTTCACACAAGATGTTAACCTAAAGATGGCACATTCAGCATCCCCTGGAACCTTTGGATTAAATGACACATATATTTGTACATCATCAGCTAACCATATGGTAGTTTAGACCATGCAAATGTATTATCAATTATGGAAGAGACATATTGAGAGTATATTGTAAAGCCTCTAGGACCAATTATTGATCCTTGTGGCAAGCCACATTCAAGGAAGAAAATCTTTGACATATAACTACCAAAAGACACTCTAAAGTGGCGACCGGTTATGTATGAACGAAACCACTGAAGCGCTGTGCCTTTGATACCAAAGCCATTCCCCAAACGTTGTAGCAGGATGTCATGGTCAATGGTATCAAGGCAGCTGAAAGGTCAAGCATAACTAAAAAGACAGCATTATTATCATCAAGTGCTAGATCGATGTCATTCTTCACTCTGAGCAATGCCGTTTCGGTACTGTGCTTACTTTTGTAGGCAGATTGGAATTTTTCATCAATACCATTTACCTGCATATGCTCATTAAACTGGATAATTGGCTGCCTTTTCAATTATCTTGCCAACAAAACCAAGATTAGAAACTGGCCTGTAGTTTTTCAATCATTTCCTGTGGAAATACGCCAGTAGTAAGAGATGTATTTACAATATCTGTAATAATCGGCAGTACAACATGAATACTGTCTTTCAATAAATGAGGTTGGCAAAAAATTCAATCTTGCAAGTGTTGTTATTACTTTCCATGATGATACCTCCACTTCATTCTGGTGCAATTTTCTAAAACTGATCAAATCCTTCTGAATCACACGACTATGCAATACATTATCACAAGAAAGCATGTTATCCGATTGACTCTTACTAGATACAATACTCTGTCTGATTGATTGGATTTATCAACAAAAAAGTTTCCAAAACTTATCACATAGCACATCAGGATTATACAAAGTTGGTAAAATTTTTTGACTTTGGTTTAACAGATCATCGATAGTACGGAATGTATCTTTAGCCCCTGCATTGAGTAATTTGTCCTTATAAAACTGCATTTTTGAGTCTTCAAGCAGTTTTTATTGAACAATATATGTTGTTTCCAATATGCATCATGGTCGACCTCAAGTTCGTGTTTACGCCATTTCTTTCCAGCTGACGCTGTTTCCGCTTCTCAGATCTTAGTTCTTCATTATACCAAGCAGGCTTGGGACGCACAATGCGCGAACGAGATTTTGAGGGAGCATGTTTTTCAAGTACATTGGTTGAAGCATGGTTAAACAACTTTACAAGATCATCAACACTCAATTTGCCAGGGCCTGTATTAATAGCTACCAGTTCATTTTTAAGATCACTTTTAAAAGCAGCAATATCAATTTTTGCAAGATTTCTAACATTGCATGAAACCTTTTGAGGTGGTGGTTTTCTCTGCTGCAAGACTGCTGCTATCATGTAGTGGTCTGAGCCATAGCACATACCAAAAGGTATGGCAACCGGAGTCGTGTTCGTCAATCTATCAGCAACCTATGACACTGTTAATCACAGATGCTTACTACACAAGTTTTAAAGCGGCACTGGCACATTTTCACAAAATATGAAATTTCTTCAATTTGCTCTAGGCCATTGGAAGAACAGAGATATATTTACACATAAAAATAACATACCCAAAACAGATAGGGACATTGATATGAGGATAAAGACATCCAGGTAATTTGTAGGCTAACTTTTAAGTTTTCCATAACTTTAATCAACAAATGTGTATATTACATGAATATTTTGACTCGTACTCACTGATATTAAAACCACAAAGGTTATAGACCGGTCAAACAGTGTTCATAGCGTGGGAAACATCCATACGGCGTGCGTGTTCTTGTGTTAAACGCCATTTTCGTCGTCTGCTGAATTTGGCGTCGCCGGCGACGCGAAATTACAAAATCATTCCGTTTACCCATAAGGAAGCTGATTTGGTCTTTATCATTTCGGGTGAGGGCTTTTGTATATAAAAGCTTTACAACCATGCAAAAATATCGATTTTGAAAAATCTTGAGGGCACACTATTTTTCAAATGTGCCAGTGTCTCTTTAAAACTCACCAAGGACATCCGCCTGACTAGCTCATCAAAGGATTGCTTGCAAACAGGATGTTCTTTTTTCAGCTAGGCGCGAATAAGAGCCGGTGGCGTAGGCTCCAGAATGTACTACTCTCTGGGATGAATGGATCGGCTGGAGGACCGTTTACCAGATACTCACACCAAGGGAACAAGATGGGGTCTCCGACGCGACTAGCAGCTCTAGAAGCCGTGAAAACCACAGATGAGCCTGTTACATTGGGCTACCAACAGAACCAGGACGAGGACTCTCGATATCAATGCAACGGGGGAAATGCGTAGACAATCATCTCGACCAATCCGTCACAATTGTATCATGGCCATGGGGTCTTGGCTACGTGTGTAGTACGTGAAACGGGGAAGCAAATAAGTTCACATGGGGACGTTGTAGCCTCTGAAAAAAAATGACTGCCGGGAGGTGAAGCCGCATTCCACAGACTACCCCTGGCCGTCGTTGGCGATGACATTGTGTGCCTGTCTGGAAGAGGACGTTTGCTAAGACGTTCTCCACCGCACCCTTGGGACATGAGACGCTGTCAGAGTAATATCCCCATGCCTGCACCATAGGAGTTTGACTGTCTCCTTGCAGAGACTGGGGCTCCTTGTCCCCTCCTTGTTGAAGTATGTCACAACCGTCATGTTGTAAAATGGAGGGCACTAACTTCTTGAAGGGGGCGCATCTGACGGGGCACCAACTGAGGTCGGGGGAAATCGCTGGGGGCACTGGAACTCAGAGCGACATTGAGTGGCACAAGGGTGGAAGCGTCTGTCTTAAACCATGATGTTCCCGCTTAAATCCCCTCGTGGACTCTTTGATTCAAGATATCCTCGACACTATGGAATGAAGTTCCGCAACCACTTTTCAGGGAGTTTATCTCTGAGACGTTCTTATGCTGATAGATGCTGCCATTATCATATGACTGCTGTTTTAATGAATCCTTTATGGTGTACCCTTTATCTCTTGCTCGCCCATGCCTTAAAGGGGCATTTCTTTATCCACAGCCTAATCTTGCTTGCAAATAAGATCTACTCTCGAAGAATAGTAATTGTGTTTTTCCTGTCCGTAATTTGACAGAATTTACAACACAATTGCCAAAGGTACACCGTGATACAAACATTCGCTCATAACATCAACTGAACTTTTGGGAATAAACGTTTCTCCAGGATATCTATTGAACCGTTGCAAAAAAGAAGGTGCTATGATCACGAAATGCACGTTTAATTAAGACCTATGTACATTGCTCTTTTCTCCTTGGATGTTCCCTACACAAATAATCATTACACTATTCGGCTTATCTACTTTTTGTTTTGTTTTTAATTAATTTATCTTTATGTATGTATGTATGTATGTATGTATGTATGTATGTATGTATGTATGTATGTATGTATGTATGTATGTATGTATGTATGTATGTATGTATGTATGTTGTATGTATGTATGTATGTATGTATGTATGTATGTATGTATGTATGTATGTATGTATGTATGTATGTATGTATGTATGTATGTATGTATGTATGTATGTATGTATGTATGTATGTATGTATGTATGTATGTATGTTAATAAGGGGCACGTGTGGTCCAGTGGATTGAGCATTCGCCCCGCACTCCAAAGGTCGTGGGTTCGAGTCCCACTGCGGCCAACGTGTTGTGCCCTTGAGTAATACACTTTACCTCAATTACTCCTCTCCACCCAGGTGTATAAATGGGTACCAGTATTATTCAATGCTGGTAAAGTAACAGACTCGCTGTGCGGGAGGAGTGGCGAACCCCCTACAGCAACAAAAAATACGGAGGAGTCTGGCCCAAACGCTAAGGAAAGAGAAATGGGCACTCCGCGCACGAGCGTGCTCGGCACGACAATTTACTTACTTTTTATGCATGTATGCTCTGCTAAATAGCAAAAAGTACTGTTTTAGTTTTATGACTTTGCTATGTTGTGATTCCTTGCATGATTGTATCATTTGCTATAATTTCATTGTTCGTACATGCTCCTATCCTCATATGATTGCTGAAGTGTAATAACTTCTTTATGTTACCACTTATCACTTGTTCGCTGGTGCCTTAAGACCTATGCGCATTCTGCCCTTCCCTCCTTCAATAGTTGTCCCCTTCTCATATAGTCACTACACTATTCTTATCTCATACTTTTTCTTGAATTAATTGAATTTACCTTCATGTGTGCATGTATGCTATGATTGTTATATTACATAATGCGAAATAGCAAATAGTGCCGATTTAGAGTTATGACTTGCATGATGTATCATTTGCTGTAATAGTTTTGTTCATACATACTCCTTTCATCATGCGACTACTACTGTTCGAGTGTAATGACTTTCTTATGCTACCCCTTATACACTGTAGCTCATAAAGTTGGAATAAACATTTTTACCACTTTTTATGGAATGATTCTTACAGTGTGAGTTATTTATGATATCAAGGGTATAATCGCCACACTACTTGTTTAATCAGTCTCTTCCTAACATATCACCATGAACTTAGTCCACAATTAACCCTTTACGAACTGTGTCCTTAGCTGAAAATGGGTATGTGAACAGCAGATTTAAGGATTTTGTTACAAGTTTTTCACATCAGTCATTTTTTACATATAACACATTTTTGGTGATTTCATGCATTGGAATGTTCAATAGTACTGTGTTAAATGTCAATCAGTCACTAACATCGAGTATGGCCACCCCTGGCATGAACCAGTGCGTCAAGACGTCGCGGCATATTTTCCACAAGGTTGTTTATGATGTCAATGGGCAGAGCGTCCCACTCATCGTTCAGACGCTCAGCTAACTCCTGTAGTGTTTGAGGAAGATTGTCCCTGTAATTGATGGTTCGGCCTAAGGCATCCCAGCATGCTCGATAGGGTTCAAATCAGGAGAGCAAGCAGGACATGTCATCTGTTCCACCCCCCTCTGCCTCAAGAAATTGTCTCGCTACAGCGGCCCTGTGCGGTGTGACATTGTCGTCTTGCAGCCGAAAATGTTTGCATAAACCCTTCTTGCATGTGGCAGACAGTGGTTATCCAGAATGCCCAGGTACACGACGGCGTTCATGTTTCCATCTGGCACCACCAGTGATGTTTTTCCTCCATAAGGAATACCGGCCCATACCATCACTGAGCCGCCACCACCTTTTGTCGATTCCTGAATACAGTCATCTCGGAGGTTCTCACCACGTAATCGACGAACCCGTTGTCTTCCATCTTGATGGTCAAGAATGTAGCGGCACTCGTCCATAACACAACATTTCGCCAGTGTCCGAGCTGTAATATTCTGTACTCCCTAGCCCAGCGAAGCAACTCTGTGGTGAACGGTTGGGAGTGGACATTTGGCCATTCGTCTTGCTCGATAACCATGTTGAAGCAATCTCCAATTTACAGTTTGGAGGGAAACGTTGATTCCATAGTGTCTTCTCCACAAACGACGAAGACGGCTCGTTGGCATTTTCCGGGCTGTACGGCAAAGATTTAGCAGTTGGCGATCATCTCGTCTTGTAGTCAATTGTGGTCGTCCTGAAGATTTTCGAGGCCTCAAATGACGCACCTCTCTATGATGTCTGAGGATTTTACAGACCGTACTCTGCGATATCCCGAGAAAATCAGCGACTCTGGCTTGTTTGTATCCTTCCCGTTGGGGTGCAAGCAGTCTTCGGCACATTGACAATGCCGCTGGACGAGGCATAGCCTAGGGAACCTCTGTGTCAGTTTTTGTTACAAAGGGTAATTAAAAACAACTCTGAAAAATGGGCTCCTTGCACACCGGCTTGGAACAGAAAAAAGAACAAACAGACCTCTGACATTGTAGAGCTCCCAACAAAAGGCATTGTTACGTAATTCAAAATTATGCATACATTTACTTCACCTAGATAGTGGGGACTCATTATGCAATAATTCACCTACTCTAATATGATTACTGAGGCGTTGAAATAGAAATACGTTTTTAAGGTTGGGTCTGAAAAAAAAAATATTCCAACTTTATGAGCAACAGTGTATGTTGCTCGCTCGTGTAAGGCCTATGTGCGTTTAGATCTTCCTTCTTTGAATAGTTGTCCTTTCTCAAATAGTCATTCTATCTCCTTATCTTCTATTAATGTATGCTTTGCTTAGTAAAGCTCATATTACTTTGGTTAAATTATTCATAAACGTATATATCAAATGTCACAGGCGCATGTTGGAGTGGGGTAGGGTTAGCGCAATGGGTCTTCCCTCGCTTCGCAATATGGTCCCAGGTTCAAGCCTCAAGTCGCAGTGTATGGGCGTATTACTCCCTAAATTTCTTAGATTAAAATCTAATCGGATTGCATCAGGGACAAATCCAAGAATAAAAGCAAATACATTGAAATGAAATCTATAGATTACAAATTTTAAACCCTCACTTGTTTTTTTCGCCCTTTATATTTTTCTTCTGTATGTTAAACTACATCAAAAAATGATCACCATGCATTCCATTATTTTGATTAGTATACTATATTCTACACGTTGCTATTGTTTATAGTTACGCTTTCCATTTTATTAATGCTGTATTAGTGCAATGACTCTGGTTCTGTTGGTATGTGTCATTCTGCTCTTCGCTCCTCCACTAGTTTCCCCCAACTCATACAGTCATTATATTACTAGCGACTTAAGGAAATTATTCTTCACGGTTTTTTTTTTCTGTGTGTCAATTTACGTTAATTAGATACCATGTATTCCATTACATTGATTAGTGCAATTTTTGCTACGTGTTACTATTGTTCATTTACTCTTTTATTGTTATAACTAGCTTTTGTAGTGTAACGAATTCCCCTACTCAAATATCAAATAGTCACTACACTAATCAGCTCTTGTATGTCATTTTTGTTAAACAAGCGGGGAGCGCGGGCCCCCGTTAGCTGAGTATACCCGCTAGATGACCCCTAAGAAACGTGACCACAAACCTCGTACGGCGAAGCTCTACCACCATACCCAAACTCACATCAATACGTGAAAGCACGGTCAAGTTACCCAAACGGACCCCCTGGATGACCTTTGATCCAAAATGACCCCTCGAAAACGTGACCACAAACCTCGTACGGCGAAGCTCTACCACCATACCAAAATTCTTATCCGTATGTTAAAGGACGGCGAAACGCATAGCCGGACAAACAAACAAACCCACAAAGTTGATTTTTTAATTAATATACAGGGTGAGTCAAAAAAAAAAAAAACTTGACCCGGATTGTGTCCGCCATTTTGAAAGCCATTTTTGCAAAGATAATTCCAATCGATTAAGTATAGGCCGAGCTTTTCACCCTATCCACGGATTCCCATTTGAATGCACAGCGCCCAACTAAGCAATGACTCCCCAAAATGATGATAAGGGTATATCTATGTTTATGTCAAATAAAGTGGTATCTTAATGGTGCAAAAAACAGTGATAATGGTAAGATTTATTTGAAATCCTTTTTTTTTCAAGATGTTGCTTATTTTGGTGTACAAATACAGACAATACTTTAAACCTCAAGAGGTTGTCACTGATGTATGTTCCTTCATATGGTATGATTCATTCAACTCCTCCAAACCTGATACGTGTATCAAGTTATTTTTCAAATGATTGTTATGAGGACGTAGAAACGGTAAGAAGACATCGATGGTAACTTGTGACTGAATTTGGTGGGGTTAAATAGCGTCACATTTATCCTGCAGTCAATAAATAGCCCGATTTTCTTCTGGACACTGATTTCCTTCGCTGAACGCCGTTCATTTTAATGTGAATCCGTGGACAGAGCAGAAAACAGACTGCTTGATTCAAACAACGGTAACTCGGTCTATACCTAATCGATGTGAATGATCTTTGCAGCAAATTAAAGATAATGAACTAAACTTTCAGATGATATCACATATGTTAGATATATGTCACTTGAAAATTCAAAATGGTGGACACAATCAGGGTCAATTTTCTTCACTCACCCTGTAGATTACTTTGATTTACCACTCTGTAAACTTACATATTTTTGTTTGGTGTGTATTTACTAATTATTGTTTTTAATCACAATATGATTTACATTATATCACTGCTGTCTTAGTATAATGACTTTACTATTTCCCCTTATTCCTTGTTTCTATGTGCCTAAGGTCCGTGCCCATTATGCACTTCGCTCTTTCATTAGTTTTCCTCTATTCAAACAGTAATTACACTAGCAAACCTCATTTATATTTTCCTTATGAATTGGCTATGTGCCATCATGCATAATTTCCCTTTACCCCCAGACCGAGGAAAGAAATGGACCATAACAACAAAAGTAAGCGGTGCATGTCAGCCATCAAATAGGATCATTTATTATATTCAACACAATTCACGAGACACCCCAAAGTTACACTTACGTGTGAAACTAAAGTCTACTTCCCCAGTGACACTAACATGTGAAAAATTTAATACAAAATCAAATACTGTAATTAGGTGACACTAACCCCAAAAATCTCTAAGTGAAATACCTTTGACATCAACTATCTCCTACATGGCAATATGAAGGATGTAATTTGATTCAGGGTGACACTAATCCCAAAGTTTAGTTTTCCAAAGTGACCTTACCTCGAAATTAAATTACATACAATTTAATTAAGACAATTATTACAAGCTGAAACCTTTAACAGTGTGCAACCAAAACTCAGCTAATTTTGCGAGTATCCTCAAACGAAAGTGCCTGTGGAGAAAGTTGCAGCCTGTATGTTCCCCCTATTTCCATTGAAGCATCCTGTTGACCAACCTTTATACAAAAAAAATAGAGCACCTTCACTATACAGAACACTAAGATCTAACACAGAATGGTAATGAACCATACATTTTGCCCTTAATGAAAAAAAGGGGAGTGGAGGGTGGGAAAGAAATTAATGACGATCCTACTTGAACGGAAGTGAGGACCGGGTCAGAGGAGACAAATAGGCGGCCTACGACAAACAACACAACAGCAACTATTGGCTGGTCGAAAGAGTAAAAGGCCATGTGATTGGCGCGAGCTCAGAGCGCGGGCAACGACCCGGAACCGACCATTTCATATCTTTAAGGGTAATTGCCACGGTATCTTCCTTCTAACAAGCATGTTAATGCTCATATTTGCGGGATTACTCTCTACTATAGATGTCTTAGTGTAATGACTTCTTGTGATCCACAATGACAAACTAGTCAGTCCATAACCGTTGCGAGTTAACACTTAAGGCCGGTATTCACAAAAGCGGGTTAAACTTTAACCCAGTGTTAATTTTAACCCTGGGTTAAATATTCCATAGAGGATAACATGAATTTAACCCATGATCGTGGGTTGAACCCTGTTTAACCCTGGGTTAAAGTTAACCCGCTTTTGTGAATACCGGCATAAGTGTATAAGGCCGAAGCTTTCACCTATCAGATTTCCCATTTGAATGCACCGCGCCCAACTAACATGACTATGACGCCCCCAAATGATGATTAAGGGGACTATCTATGTTTAATGTCAATAAAGTGGTATCTTAATGGTGGCAAAAAACAGGGATAATGGTAGATTATTTGAAATCCGTTTTTTTTTTTCAAGATGTTGCTTATTTTGGTGTACAAATACAGAAATACTTTTTACACCTCAGAGGTTGTCCACTGATGGTAGTTCTCTTCATATGGTATGATTCCTTCAACTCCTCCAAACCTGATACGTGTATCAAGTTAATTTTTCAATGATGTGTGATGAGGACGTATAAACGGTAAGAGGGCATCGATGGTAACTGTGTGACTGGAAATTTGGGGGGGTTAATAGCGTCACATTTATCCTTCAGTCAATCAATAGCCGATTTTCTTCTGACACTGATTTCCTTCGCTGCACGCCGTTCATTTTAATGGTGAATCCGTGACCGAGCAAGAACAACAACTGCTTGAATTCAAACAACGGGTAACTCGGTCTATAACCTAATCGATGTGAAAATGATCTTTGCAGCAAATTCACGATAATGAACTAACTTTTAGATGATATCAATATGTTAGATATATGTCACTTGAAATCAAAATGGTGGACACATCAGGGTCAATTGTTTCGTGACTCACCCTGTAGATACTTTTGATTTACCACTCGATACTTACATATTTTTGTTTGTGTTATTTAACTCATTATTTTTTTAATCACAATATGCTTTACATTATATCCACTGCTGTCTTAGTATAACGGACTTACTATTTCCCTTATTTCCTGTTTCTATGTGGCTTAAGGTCGTGCCATTATGCACTTTCGCTACTTTCTTAAGTTTGTCCTCTATTCAACAGTAATTTACACTAGCAAACCTCATTTATATTTTCCTTATGAATGGCTTGTGCCATCATGCTAATGGCCCTTTATACCCCCAGACCGAGGAAAGAAATGGACCATAACAACAATAGCGGTGCTGTCACCATCAAATCGGAAATCATTTTCTTATATTCAACACAATTCACGAGAACCCACCCAAGTTTCACACCTACGTTGAAACTAAAGTCTACTTCCCCAGTGACCCGAACCTGTGAAAAATTTAATACCAATCAAATACTGTAATTAGGTGACAAACTCTAACCCCCAAATCCTAAGTGAAATACCTTTGACATCAACTATCTCCTACATGGCAATATGAAGGAATTAATTTGGATTCCGGGTGACACTAATCCCAAAGTTTAGTTGTCACAGTTGACCTTACCTCTCGAAATTAAATTACATACATTTAAATGAAGACATTATTTACAGCTGAAAACCTTAACATTGTGCAACCAAACTCAGCTAATTTTTTTGCGAGTAGCCTCAAACGAAAGTGCGCTGTGGATGAAGTTGCAGCCCTGTATGGGTTCCCCCTATGGTCCATTGAAGCATCCTGTTGACCAACCTTTATACAAAAAAGAGAGCACCTTCACGATACAGAACACGAAGATCTAACCAGAATGTAATTGAAACCATACCTTTTGCCCTTATGAAAAACGGGGAGTAGAGGGTGGGAAAGACATTAATGATCCTACTTGAACGGAAGTGAGGACCGGGTCAGAATAGACAAATAAGGCGGCCTACGACAAACAATACACAGCAACTATTGCTGGTCGAAAAAGTAAAAAGCCATTTGATTGCCGAGCTCGAGCGCGGTCCAATACGCGATGGCCACGACCGACCCGGAACCGACCATTTCAAATAATCTTGAAGGGTAATTTGCCAGGTATCTTCTTCTAACAAGCATTTAAGCTCATATTTGCGGGATTACTCATCCACTATACGATGTCTTAGTGTAATGAACTTCTTGTGGATCCACAATGACACTAGTCCATACCCGTTGCGAATTACACTTAAGGCCCGGTTATCACAAACGGGTTCAACTTTAATCCCATTGGTATTTTAAACCCTGGGTTTTGATAATTATTCCCATATAGGATAACATGAATTTAACCATGATCGTGCGTGGGTTAAACCCTGTTAAACCTGGTTAAGTTAACCCTGCTTTTTTGTGAATACCGGCATAAGTGTATAAGGACGGAGGGCACGTGCACCCAACATTTTTGTTTTTCTAGCGCCTCTTTTAATGCTAAATTATTTTTGGCCAAAATTTTATGTAATTGCCTAAATATAAGTTTTGCGCATATTTTGGTGGAAAAAACTTCAAATCGGCCATGGCGTAATGAAAAGTAGTAAGGGCTTGATTAGAAAGGAATTTATTATGAAACTATTCCTGAAGGCAAGCGTACATAATAATGCAACAGCGTCTTTGTATACGTTGTGTAAGAATTATAAGTATTATTATGACGCTAAATAACATATTCATAAGCATTTTGGTGACCGATTCAAAATTTGGTTGGCCCTTAAATGTACTCGAGTACTTTTGGAAATTTTTTATTATATCAATGTAACTATATTATTAATGTTCTCCTGTTATGGGCCAAATTTTAATGAAAAAGTCCGTCGAAAGGTTTGTTTTTTTTTTTGGCGGGGAATTGGGTACGAGTTGCAATCAAAAAACATCGTTTTTGACCGCCCATATTGATCGTCACACCGATTTCATTTTTTCTGTTCTCAGTGGTGTTATGTGGTCGTGTTATGTACCCCATCGATTTACTAGAGTGTTTGTTAACATTTATTCCCCGGCAAAGTGGGTTTTTTAGAGGGGGTGGTCCATTTGGACCCCCTACTCTCTTATACATTAACTGAAGTGCACAAACTAACACTTAGTGTTAAAAATTATGCCAATTATTCCACCAGCAATACTTGGTATTGCAAAGATTGCAACAAGATTACTTCCTCTCATTAAAACACAGTTGGGATTTTAAAACATTGAACTCAATCCAGTTTTTATAATAATGGCTGTCTTAGTGTCATGACTTGTTTGATCCCTCACCTCGTGCTCGATTTTATCATCGCACTACTCATGTATAACTACACTATTCAAAACCCGTCCTCAAATAGTTCTTACAAACTAGTTTCAGCAGATTTGTTAATGCAACTATTTTTATTTTAATAAACGTAAATTGCCATCAGTATATACACTGACTATTTATTTCCAGACCCAATCTTAAAACTACTGCTTTTGAAAGCCTCAGTAATCATTTTACAGTAGATGAATGTTATAGCGTCCGTATCATGGAGACCCGCGGCATACCCGGGCCCTAGGGCACCGGATCAGCTTACCAGTTGTTAGAATAATCCTGACCACCAGCACTAGCCTTACCAGTTAGTCCACTCAATCTATGGTATGACCCATAGTTGCAATGGTTTTTGGGGGTGTAATAATAATTAGAATAGGGCTGTTTTGATATAGAGTGTATCGGTGCGCAATGCTTACAGAGCGCATGCTCTTAGCCATGGCGCGATGTTCAAGGGTATTATATATGTTTGATAGAGACTTAACTACTTTTGCAGGGGAAGTTTCTGGAGTTTTGGAGTTATGCACAGGTAATTTAACAGAAGCAGATTATTGATTGTGAACTTCCTATTTTTTTTCTTATTTTCATGATATTACTAAGATCTTTTGAACAAAGGTTTTAAAAAAGAGATGATTTTTTAATGTCACGGGACCAGACTGCCATATAAATGCATTTAGCAGTTTTCAACAATTCCGTTTGGAAATCCCAATGCCCAAATCGAGCAGATCGTGTCCTACCCTCACAGTACAGAACCACATGTATCTAGTCTCACACTTGATCGTTACGCTTGTGACAACAGAGATACAGAATCCTTGCTGCTTTCCCGTATTGTAAGTTATAAACGGTAACGAGATGAATAGTTTGGTGTCATCCACTTGTCAGGTACCAGGGGTCCCGTGTCAGGTATCAGATATCATTTTGCTCTTCGGGGCGACGATATATATAAATCCGACTATGTTAAATCCAGGTCTGTACATGACCCTCAGTGCCCAAAGTGCTATTATTGTTTTCCAAAAGACAACCGTTTATATACCAAGTCTAAACAGTACAAAATTTACCTTTTCCCTACTGATTCAAAACCGTCGTACGATGACGATCATGGTGTTTTTTTCCAATGTAGGGATACTACGTCTTTTTACCCTAATGGGTCCCCCGAAGCAAAATAATAAACCCATCAATGCCGTGACGTCCACATCAAATCTTATTTTCCAAATTTGTCTGTTATCCCATAATAAAATTCCTTTTTAAGATTCAACATCTGTATATTGTTCTTTATAATTAATATTTCAATTGTACCCCCTGCTGATGTGAAAAAAGATGGGTCCATAAGTCTACAAACTGAACACATAGTCAGCCGGCTAAATACCCTTACCGTGGACCTGAATGAGCAGACGGATCCCCGTCTTAGTTGTTTAGCAGGCTACAGCCACTTGCGCGCGCTGCGGGGTTTATGCGTCGACAACATTGCTACAGAAAAAAAAGGGTTTTCTTGCGGAACTTTTTTGTACCAAAACCCTCCCGAACCAACCTATCAAAACAGGTAGAAAAAGAACGTTGCAAGACCCCTGTCCTAATTGGCTTCAAACCTTGGGTGCCAACTTTTGCTATATTTTGGTTATTATACAATATATTAAACGGGGACGATTTTAAGTAAATTAAGTAAAGAAATTAATAAACACTATCTTATATTTTTTTTTCGCTGATATGTTCAACCTGTTTTCATGTGAGCTAAAAACATGATTTTCTTAAGCTCTATAGTCAAAATTAAAGGCGACTCAGAGATTTCCCGATGAGGGCGCCTCAATGTTCAAAAATTGTTTTTTTTTGTAAGGTACATAATACTTGTCCTATACTAATTCACTGTGTAAATAGCTAAGGCTAAAGTCGAAGTCCTTCATATAGAAAATCACCAAATCTTGTTAAAACTTCCGGATCCGAACTTTTGGTTATACACGGTAATCCGATGCAACTGTTATATACACATAAATGGTTACTGTTCATCAAAACGGAAACTCCGATTCCTCCCAACTGGAATTGAGCATTCTAGATGACTACCTTTCGTTCTAGTTACTATTTTTTAATTAATATATTAAAAAATTAATTCAGAACATCTCGAGTCAGACTTTATACGGCCGCCAACGGGGAACATTTCGCTCATAACTTCCCAACAAATATCCTTTATCCTAAGATTTCACAAGGGTAATGAAAAAATATAGCTTTCTTCAAATACCAAAATGTTTGACCACTTCCGGTAAAATCTTGGTATGGGGACGATGCTATTAGCGGCCAGGCCACGGCCCTTTACCTCGAGTCTTTCTCCTTACTGACAATAGGGGGGGACCGAGGTATTTGAGTCCTAACCCTTTTTGAGTTGGGTTCCCTGTGTAGTGGGGTTGTACATTTTGTGACCCACCCACTTTGTCTGCTCCAGTTGAATTCGCACCGTAATAAAGTACAGTATTACATGCACTTTATTCCGTACAGGCTGCTGAATTCGACTGGGAGCAGGCAAAGTGGGTGCAGTAAATGTACCAACATTGTGTAGTGCATATAGGTTGATGATTCTCTTCCTCATTGACGGTCATGTACTCCATTCCGTCTCTTTGGCATTTAGATGTAGGCGGACTTTATCTGCAGAATTCTCAAATGATGCTTTATAGTCAGATCTTGTGCAGCACATATCACATCCCCTGTTAGAGCTTCGTGACGTCTAGAAAACTTTGGTGACGTCTAGAAAGCTTGACCGCCTTTTTATGCTGCTGTCCTACCAAGGCTATACCAAATGACCCCCTTTTTAAAATGTTCCCATACTCAATGACCCCATTTTCTTCTTTCCTGCTATCCACTTTTATCACAAGCTTGAATAAAATTATCCACTTTTTTAAAGAATTTGAACACCCAAATTCAAAATTTTCGCAGCCTACGTGCACATTTTTAACAATTTTATAATTTCATGGCAGCAATTTTACAATTTCAAGGCAATTTGAACACTGGAAAAGAGGATTCCTATTTTAACTTCTCAGGGTTTAACATCATTGGCACCCATCTTAAAGTTTCATACTGGATGACCCCATTTTTATTTGAAAGGACCCGGGAAAGGACCCTATTTTTCACCTGGCCGAGGCACATTTACCCATCATTTCGCATAGGGAGTGCCCTCCCCTCCGGCACCTGTTGACCCAATGTGTTTGAATAAATACTCTCTGGTAATAATTTGCTAAATAAAGATCTCCTCATCCCGATTGCAGTCTGACCAATCATCTAGGTTGCAAAATTAATTTTGGCGGGAAAATGTCGGCCATCTTGAATAATGACCATCACTTTCCACTTTTTATATATCAATAATGCAAGTGCTACAGACCTTGCAGGCATAGCTATGCAAAACATGCTCAAATACTAACAGTTAAATGGAAAATCGCCCTAAACATGCATTGATGAGCTACATACCTTTGTCGAAATATGGGCGTATACGTCCATGTAAGATAAATGCAAATTAGCATGTCTTATCAGGCTTCCCTTTTTCTACCTTTTGATATGTTGTTTGGGGATCTTTTACTGCTAGTTACAGCAAGAAAACCTTCTGTAGCAATTTTGTCCAGGTGTACCTAGTATTTTTCATAGATTTGACTTGTGGATACGCTAAGAAGAAGAAGTAGATGAATGATTACACAATGAGTCCCCACTACCCAGGTGAAGTGAATCCATGCATAATTTTGAATTACGTAACAATGCCTTTTGTTGGGAGCTATAAAAGGCCAGACGTCCTGCTTCCACCTTGTGTGCAACGTTTTTCAGAGTTGGTTGTTACCTTTACACCAAAAACTGACACAGAGGTTTCCTAGGCTTAGCCTCGTCCTAGCTACCATGACAACATACACGGAATAAACCGTGACCTTGTAGACGATGCTACTTGATATTGGCAAATGAAATAGGTGATGCATTCATTACATAATTGAGAACACAATAAGTAGGACACTACCTCACTAGGACTCGCCAGTTCCTGACTTCGGCATGTATTTTTCAACAGCATTATTTTATTTGTTGGACTCAACTCTGTTGGTTTGCTACCTCATAATTCTTGGTTGCTATATTGAAATAGTGAGAGCTGTTCAAAGGTCATTAAACTGACTCACTATAGTAGATTCAACACATCGTGTCACCGGAGGAAAAGTTTTGGACAGCGTCGATTAGTTGGGAGAGGAGGCAGAATATATGGCCCGATTCACCTGTTTCATGAACGAACTAAGATAATCTGGTCTTTCAAGTTTACATAGAAAGTGCAAAGACTTTTGTGTTCCTTTCTATCTAAAGCACGGGCGCTCAAAAGTCAGTAACATTCAACTCACCTGTTACATTTAATACCATTGAAGCAAATACGATTACTCAGAATGTATTGTAATGTATAAATGTGTTTACGTTGACCTGAATGATTTCCCTAAGCTCAGAATTGATTTTCTCTGCTTTCGGGCTACATGTTTCAATAGATTTAGCGTGGAATATTACTTTTCATCCACTGCCCATCCCCTCATTCAATGCCAATACCTTCGGGAAAGTACTAGAGGTGACACGATAGGTTGAATCTACTAAAGTAAGGTTACATCCATAGTGTGCACACACTTCTTTTGTTGGTTTCCAATCATTCTTTTTGGTATATTTGTACAAACCAAAGTACAATACACTGCCTTCTTCAGTAGGAACGCCGGTGGCATTACTTCTGTGATTTTTACAGGAAGTGACCCCCGATATGATGTAACAAAATTTCAAATCCCCATTTTAATGCAATTTATGTAACTTCCCACGTACATAAGATACCTAACTTTGATTTCCAGTAGAAATTAGTAAAAATATGTGAACTCCGTGCCAGAAAATTGAAGCTAAACACACCGATTCACGAACAACAACCAAAAACATATTTTGGCCCATTAAAGTTTACCGGCGTGAAAGCAGATATAGTCCGGTGGGAGCCATAGTCTGGGGCTCCATAGACGATAACGGAATAAAGCGTGAAACTAATGTTGCGTAAAGAGTCAACTGAATCGATTGCCCTATTGTTCACCATTGTTCCCGGACTATGAGTACGCCGGACAATGGTTACTTCTACACCTGTGTTGGTCAATGCTACAGAGTTAGATCTTGATGTGCATCAGTTTTAAAAAATCGTGACTTATGGCGTGCAAGGACGGTCATTCGCCTATTGGTATTTTGGATCTGCTATCTGAAAGGCGTTTGCATGCATTATTTCCAAACACTTTCATATACCTTAATAGTAATAAGCTGAAAGGCAGCTACTTTAAATGGTGGTAAAATAGTGCAAGTCCTACCGAAGAATTTGGCAACCTCACCTCCGAACTCTCAAAATTTATCGAGTGGTCGTTCACGACTGCGTGACAAGATGACGACATTAACTAGCTAATGAAAGAAAAAAGAACTAAAAAATTTGTGTCACAACGGCGTTTCCTATAATTTTTATAACCCCAGGTGGCCTGCCTGTCTCAACCACATGTTTATATCTAAACATTTACATGGGACTTCAACCCACCTCACTGTTTGTCCAACTTACCCTTAGGTCCAGGCACTGCAGATTTGAGAATGTGTCGGTCTCATGGCAACAGCAAATACATGCTCCCCAAAAGATCTTCTTTTGAAACATTTTCCACATATTGGGATCACTAACCGTGCCTCGATCAGATTGCCAATTTTGGTGTAACCGCGTACCGACCTCTGCAAGGACTTTACCAATTCCTTTTATTTCCTTCCTTCTTCTTTGTCCTCTTCTTCAGTCATAGTTCTGTCTCCTTTCCGATCGCACCAACCTCCTGAATGACCCCTAGTTTTTGGTGAAATGGGTGTTGAGATCCGAATTGGAGTGGTGTACCACCCACTCGAGAAGTTGTTTATAACTTACCGGATGGCTATGATTTTGATACAACGGGATACTATGGTCCGTCCTCTTTCCATTGATACCAAATAAGTACCCCAAACATACCTAATATGACGTCACAATTACGTCATCAAGTTCCGCGAATCGGCAAAATGGGCATTTCCCACCGAAAATAAGGCGAAAATTCCTTTTGCCTAAAATCGTAGGAATATCCGGAATTTTCAATGCTGTTTTCAACTCAAATGATGTCATTTTTTTTAATGATTATGATTAAATGCAATATCACGCATAAATGTATTCGTTTTTAATTTGTTTTAAAATGCACCATAAAATCTCCTTGGGTGGCAACCACACCCCCATACCCTTCGACTTTGACGGCATCCCCAAACCCCGGTGGGAAGGTGCTATTACCTCACATTTTTTTCGCTAAAATACCGGAAAGGATAGAGAACGATTTCCCATAAGCTTTTTACGAAAGTTTTTAGTTTTTTTGTTTTTTTAAAGTTGGTGGGGGGGGGCCTTGGTAAGACGAAAAATCAGAAAAATCCATTACGGGAGTCTTTGCCATATAGGCTGACAAACATTATTAATTGTGTATGTTACAGCGCCCTCTATGTGCACTTTCTCCATAAAAGACATGTAAAACCATAATTTAAGAAAAACAATATTTGCCCGCATGAATTTCACGGAGTAGTTATTTGAATAAATAATCTAAATCAGTTTCAAAATTGTCGCCCTTGTATGTTTTGTTTGATTCTTATTTTATCATAATAAATCTTTTGTCATAGACCTTCAACATCTGTGTGTTCTAGCCATTCCATAAATAGGGTTTTATACATTGTACTTACATATGGCCCATCACAGCCACCAAAGTGTGTCTGCAAATATACCTCGAAGCGAAATATCGTCCTTTATTGCCTGGATCATTCTTTGGCCCTTGGACCGTATGTGGTCGCCGCTACATTTATCTCATTTGTAAACAGTTTATTTATTCATTGACCCTCTTAAAATTTATGAGCCATTGATAATGGGCTCGTCTGGAGACTGACAATAAGGCATTGAGTACCAATTACGGGATTACATTGTGTGTAAGGTTAACTTAAGTGCGTCCACACGGAAGGAAAGGTGAGTGTTTATTTTAGATATACAAGACTCGCACGGAACAATTTTATAACCCGTGCGCAAGTTAATCGTTCTCTCCGACACAATATCTTCCCCGTGAAAATGGGAATCCCGCCTAATTGACTTGTCGTTTTCTTTTTATGGTGTCTAATGATTTCTCAGTTGGGGTGTAGGTAAATAGAGAGACTACGTCGTGTGAATTGAATATATCGTCCTCTTCAATACACACACCTGTCATTTCCTCTGCTAATTGCTTAGAGTTGACCACATGATGGACTAAATTGACTGCCAATTAACACTTAAGTGTCCAAGCTAAAAAAACTTCCGTTAGTGCCCAAGGGGGTTCCTAGGGACCCAACCCAGATAACCACTTTCCCATGGGACTTTGATCATGACACTAACACAAGTAAATGGGAGTCACGTAAGAACCACATACCCACAATAAAAATGAAAATCCGAACTTTGACCTATGGGTAATTGAAAATGTCACTCTCCGAAAAAGAGTGGTTCGCACATTTCTATCCTCAGCAAATCCAATATAAGGTTTTGAACCAAAATAATTAATTATATCTGCTCTAGAATAACCAATTAAAATAATCATTGCAAAATATAGCCAAATTTATACCATCTTGTATTTTTCTCATAAACTTTAAAATCACCTTGGTTTTCCCATAGATTTACACAGTTAAGAGCACGTCATGACAAAATTAAAGTTGATGCTATCAGCATATAAAAGGTTATTTGATTTAAGTATTATTAATTATTAATTAATTGCCTCCTAATGTATATATATCTAAGCAAATAAATCCCAAGATTTAATTACTTTAATTTTTTAATTAGTAAAATATCTTGATTTTTTCACTTCCGTTAGTGCCCAAGGGGGGGGGGGGTTCCTAGGGACCCAACCTAATTAAAAAAAAAAAAAAAAAAAAAAAAAAAAAAAAAAAAAAAAAAAAAAAAAAAAAAAAAAAAAAAAAAAAAAAAAAAAAAAAAAAAAAAAAAAAAAAAAAAAAAAAAAAAAAAAAATCAAATGTTGGGTACTATGGAACCCCCCCCCCCCCTTGGGCACTTAAGTGTTAAAATATCAGCCAGCACTCTTGAAGTCTGATAGCCAATTGAACCAGTGAAAACACTTAGCTAGTTGCGCTGCAGTAACTGGGCTTCCAAAGTACACAGTATTAGGTATACAGTGATGTGTCTACTCTACAGTACCTACCCTAATTGGTATATAGTTGCCCACTAGGTAGAGAGAAGGTGGATATGTTGTGGACAGTACGGGAGTAGACCCGCAGTTACCACGTATCTACCCGCAGACAGCAGACAGCTAGAAGACAAAATGAGGGCGCTATACACTTGGTCTCTGTCTAGCATTTCAGGAAAATCACTACGAAATTAAATCGGCATCACCAGAAAAACCCCGTATTCTCGCACTTTTAATAAAAAAAAATATATGCTAAAAATATCTAAAAAGCAAAATTGGCCATGTGATATAACCGTACGAGCTGAAAACCATTGCAACCACGTAGCGTCCTAAAAATAAGGCAAAATTCTACACTTGGATCAACACACGCCTTCACTATCGCTCCATAAACTCCTCTGGTCCCTTTGGGATCGTACCGAAAGCGTGAGTGTATAGTTGTGCCATAATTTGAAGCCTGTCTCCGATACATTAGCTCTATGGGCGATTTCCCGCTCAGGATCAGGTTGGACGCTCTGTTTCCACTACGTTGGTCCCGCAGCTGTAGCCCGGCTACGTGAGTACAGCTGCCGAGGCCCTGCCACGTTAGCTGTCGAGAGTTCACCTGTTAGATCTATGGGCGATTTCCCGCTAAAGACCAAGGAACCGGGTCATTTTTTCGTACTTCCCTGCCGTGGCCCTGCCACATTGGTCCCTCTGCCGTGGCCCGGCTACGCGAGTACCTGTTAGATCTAGGTGTGATTTTCCGCTAAAGACCAAGGAAGGGGGTCTCAATAGAGTTTGCCTGTTAGATCCAGGGGCGATTTCCCGCTAAAGTTCAAGGAACCGAGTGATTTACCGACGTGTGTGGACACTTACTGCAACACGTAATTTAATGGAGATTGATATCTTTGAGCACCGCTTATTCTGTCAATGTTTCAGTTACAAAAATGACTTAAGGAAGTTGACTTATTCTTTTCAACCCTTTCCTGCAAATTTCAAATACTTTTATTCTTTCGGTTGAATCACTCATACTGTCGTCCTTGGCTCTTTAAAATGCTTAAAATAAACAATCTGACCAGTAGAGATCCATTTTCTTTCTGTTTTAGGACGTCCAAGCTTGACATGATGTAAAAGAGTCACTAAAACGAGGGTTGTTGAATACAAGGGACCACACTTACTGTACGAGATGGGGTATGATAGCAAAGTAACTCAGATAGTGCTGCAAGAGCAGCGGGTTAGGATAGCAGTGATATCAGTTCAGAATCATTGCATGTTAATATCAGGGAAGTAGCTAGTACTTATTGGAAGGGAGGTTATACAAGCAGGAATGGAGGCTGCGGAGCGAGATCCGAATGATGTCATGGGACGCAAGAATTACGACAGATTGTCATTTTTTTTCCGCCATTTTCGCGTAATATACCAAATGAAGAGTATGGCCACATTCAACAAGTTACGACCCTTCTGTAATAATGGATTGCACTAGTCAAAAAATCGTTCATAGTTTACCAAAGGTCAAGTACAAGGAATCGTCGGGAATATCAAGAAAGACACACAGTTAGGTAGCTAACATCGCTAAGGTCCCCTGAGCAATGTCCAATTCTGAAAATGCGGAAAGGAAAGCAAAGTCCTGAAGTAATTGAAAGTACGACTGAAGGATAAGGTATGTTTGTAAGAGTCAGCAAAACAGTTTGTACCACGTTCTCCTAGCTTGCGCGTTTTGTTTTTTTTTTTCGAAGCTCCCTGCCCTTCAGCTTGAGATGTTCGCAGGTGTATCTGACGCCCTAGACGTCACGCTTCGTCCTTTGTGACATTTTTCCAAAGTATCCCTCTGCTTCAAAACAGTCGTTTCATGTTAAGATATAAAGCAGCTTGTTGGTACTCTCACTCCAAGGCGGGAAACTGCTGCTCATTGACGTTGCCACAAGCTAAATAGCTACAGTTTGGTTGTAAATCTTAACCGCGAAGGCTCGGTGTTGTTGGCCGTAATTGAGGTGCCATTTGTATGAAAAGATTTGAAAAGACGGTTCCCAAACAATATGTGAAACTATCATGCCATCATGAAATACCATGGACAAGTCTGTTTTGCTGAATCATTGAGTTGGACCATATCGTTGAAAAGCATCACCAAAATAAGATTTGTTTTCAGGCAAGATGCCCAATTACCATTCTTATGAAGTAATTCCACAGATATCAATATTAAGAAGTGAGAAAAAATATACACGTTCATTTGTGGTTTAAAGTTTTTATTGGGTCCCTGTAGACCCTCGTAGAACCATCTATAAACATGAACGTTAGGCTATATTAGCGTTATTATTATTGTTCTCTTATCTTAGAATATTACTTTAGGCGAAATTTCCAACCATTATGTATAATTCTAAGTAATTAATGTGTGATTGTGTGATCATGAACCTCCACCTGACTTTTAAATCATAAAGTTGTTAGGAGACATCTATACTCACGTTTAAGTTCATCGTCACGCCACCAGTTCCAACGGTTCCACGCAAAACAGATCGAGGATCTTTAGTTAACGTATTGAATAATGGACTGATGCTGCTCTTCTTTTAAAGCGTCTGCTTTAAAATGATTTACCATATAAACCAAATCGCTTTAAAAACCCTTAAAGTATCCGAGGATTATTTTTACTTTAAAATTGGTTGAGTTTTTTTTTAATACGCGCCTTATTGTTTAGGTACTTTAGCATCTAAAAAGGATAGTGAAGACAATCTGTAGGAACTTTATCGCCAGAGGTAGTGCGACCTCAATTGCAATTGCACTTCACTTGTATTAAAACACACTTATGAACAGCAATAGCGCCCCCATATTTTGTCCAACAAACTCAATTGGCTATGCCAATAGTTGTTGTACTATACAAAACCGGCAGCTGAACAAAAATTACGATGTACATGTATTTTGCTTAGCGTAAACGCGTGCGTACTTCATTAACATCATGGCGAGGAGAGTAAGAATATCGTGTATTTCCGGTGCTCGACCATATGACTTTGCGCAGCGTCCACACAAATATGTTTGTGGGTTCTAGGCAACATTTGGACCTGCCTGATTCCAAATATGCGCATGATGCCACTTTGCATCATGAGCATTGGAGATGGGAAGGGGGGTTAATTTAACAGCGGTAAAATTTGTAATGTTTCAGTGATTTGGACATATGTTATAGAAGGGTACTGACCTTAAGCTTAAAAAAGTATAGTTGCTATACCCTGCAACTTTTGTGTTTACTAATTACAGACCAAAATTTGCTTCAAAGGTCATCATGGGATTAAATTTTACAACGATCCGATTTGTTGCCAAATTGGTTTCAAATTGTTTGTTTTATAATTGATTTAAAATCGATTTCAGAAAAATATAAACATTTACCTCATGTCAATCATTGCTAAGAGGTATTAATCAGAGACTAAATGATTATAACCCCATAGAACCTGTGACCTCTCTCCAGTATTTCCCCGTATTTATACCACAAATGTCCAACAAAGAGAGTGTAACCTTTATGAAATTCCAAAAGAATGGAGAAGAATTGAGCCCATTGAAACGAATCTGCGGCATTCTAATGTTTACCCAGGATGACCTTGAACAATTTTTATACTGATGTGTTAAAAGTAATGTCCTAGATATAGCAAAACTATACATTTTATAAGCCATAGGATCCGATGAAATCATTGACTATAAACTTTTAACCAGTATTGAAAGCATTTACAATATTTTCCCCTGTTAATTACCCCCTACCCTATCTCAAAAGGCTCAAGGGATGCCAAAGTGGCATCATCCAGATTTAGATTCAGTAGGTACAATCTTGCCTAGAAACCATCTAAAATATTTTGTGTGGACATTGCAGCTAAGCGTCACATGCAAGGTTCTTTGGCCGCAGCACCCACTAGTGGTGTTGTTTTTGGTAATTTTATGTAGTGGATTGAAACATTGCAGGGTGATTCGAAAGAACATTTACTCATTTTTATTGAAGTTAGAACAAATTCAATGATTGAATTACTTGTAAACGGAAAATGTCATTAAAAGAGCATTAAAGTCTAAAATTTTAAAAAATGGCATTGCTAGCTGCCAAAACAGGAGTGCAACTCATCATCCTGAAGTAAAATTGCCGCATTTTCTAACTGAACCAATCTGTCTAAACTTGCATCAGTTTCCATTCACGTCAAATCAATAAAGCAGTTGTATTTGGCTCGTGCAACTTTCATTGTCAAATGAAAGTTTGGGTGTTTTTACGCATACTCAAGAACCAGATATCAAACAATAATAAGTCATCTTGCATTCATCAAGCAGTGTAATATAACTTTTTCATCGCAAACTGTTCTGCAATTAAAGGACCATGTTCCATTTCCTAATACCCTCGTCCCCAGGTACTCTACCAGAGTTTACGGGAAGTGATCACAATTTAAGGGTGTTGCAGTAAGAAAGCTACTAGTTTTTATCATTTACCCTGTGACATCTTCGGACCTAAAGGATGTTGGTTTGGATGTTTTGAGCGAAAATAGGCCCATTGGTCGACCAATATTCATTTTACACAGTAACGCTATATGATTACAAAATTGCGCCAGTCCAGGACAGACATGTGACCTTGTATATTCTTTATCATTCTACAACGTGTTTCAACGGTTTCTAGACTAGTTTTTTTCCTGCTGAATCCGAATTCGATGGATGCCAGATGTAAAACCTTGAGCATTTCGAAAAAAACGCACAAAAATTCAAAATTACAAACTGGAGTCAACAGCAGATGAATGTTTTGCGCTTCGAGCTGCGCCTGAGCATTTGATTTTTGCAGTTTCTACAAAAATGCTCAAGGTTTCACGTATGGCATCCATCGATTCCAGAATCAGCATAAAAAATCCGGTCTGGTGTCTTTGCGGGTGTGTTTTGTTTGGTCAATGTTTTGTTAGGTGTGGTTGTTTGTTTTTATTTGTAGGGGTTTGCGTGGCTATTGAATCTTCGCTTTGGAGCCTATTTTGAATTAGGATCCCTGAACTGTACGGAATCACCAGAACAGGGAGATCAGAAAAGATGTCAAAAAATATCGAGGAACCAGAAAATAATGAATAAATTGCGGTAATGTATAGTTTAACACGACACCAAACGGACTTTATGCTACACGGTCTCAGCACACTCTGACAGAATTTCATGGTTTCAGCGGGCCCAGAACACACCATAAAACAAAAATATCAACGTCCTGGGAGGATAAGATAAGGAACAGAACAATAGCGACAAACTGAAAGCAAACCGCAAAGGCACACATTGACAAAGGGTCCTGGAGATAGATAGAGAAAAAAATGGACCATATGCCCTTGATGAAATCAAGCCACAAAGGTGCTGGTTCCGATGTATGTCCATCGTGTTCTCTATTTAATATAAGAGCCTGACACTTTGTACACCGCGGACCATCAAAGTACTGTGGGAAACACCCCTTGCGGTTTAATGCTAGGACGCGATAACGAATATAGTGCAATGCCCATATTCACTTACTGTTGGATGATATTGATGGTTAACATTAAACAGTAGTTTTATTTATCTGTAACATGCAAAAAAAAAAATGGATTTGAAATGTGAAATTCAGGACGACAAATGTAAACAATATTGGCATGTCAGTACTGATATCAAAATTGTACTACCTTCGGGGTAAATAAGGGGGTCCCAACAGGACGCTCGTGAACAAGGCACCTTTAAATGGAAAAGAGGGGAAAGAAAATCGTTAAACGTATTAGAACAACGTGGGTATTATGAGTAGTTAAAAAACGCTAAGAGACAACAGCGAACTTGGCCATTTGACGTATATGAGCAAACCTAAATAATCGGAAACATGAACATTACGAATGGTTTTGGCCTAAGACGCGCAGAATGACTGTTGAAAAGGAAGATGGTGGAGGAAGCCTTACTAAATCAGGTATTCTAGTAAACGTATGTGAAAACGATAATGTTGAGAACATTGAAAGTAGATAGTAGCGATAAAAACCATTGGCAATGCACACATTGAAGGAGAGATTCCGTATGGGTGACAATGGTGCAGTCAAAGAAGATATAGCTAGTATCATAAAGGTGAGAGATAATTAATTTAAACCAAGTGGAAAAATGTAAGCAGTACATCAGGAAGTGTCTTTGAACATCGTGAATTTAATGGTGGACATTGGGGACTTTTAACACTTACGAAATGAAACTTACACGAAAATGAAAGGAACTCGCTATTTAATCTTAGAGAATAAATAAGAAAGAGAAAGTTGGAATAGCCGTGATTGAATGAATATGGTGGTTTGTGTTAAACCATCAAAATATGTGTTCTTCGCTTATTCATCATTAAGGTTGCCAGTGATATGTATTCATTGTAAATAACTCCAAGTACAATGTATGGCATTACATTATGTATGGTCTTTGCTTTTGGAATCCAGCAGGGGATACAATACCAGAAAACGGCGAGCCGCCAACGATATGCTTTGGGAAGGCATTATGGAAAAGGGCGATATCCAGGGCCAAATGTTACACGAACAACGTCCACAGTCGTATGATTGTAAAGTATGAGTTTGTTCCTCTTGGTTTTTGTTTTTGGCGGGACGGGCGTCAGGCATTAACAGCATTTATTTAATTAGCAACAGCTTGGCGGAATTGGGGGCAAGAAATTACCCCCCCCCCCCCACTAGGAGCTCTTCAAGACTGGTTGATGGTACATGCAGCAGAATGGGCGTCATTTAAGCTGGACAGAGAAGGGGAAAGATCTCCTGGGGGAGGCCAAAGTTGGACCTTTGGGAATTTCACAGATAAGTCAAAGCGACCTGACTCGAGACCACCTCGGGCGAGGTTTCAAGGAGAGCGAAGCTTGGACTAAGAAGATCGATGTTGTCAAGAAATATGCGGGTGAAGGAGAATGACAATTCCAACCGCATGATGACTCAGTGGTTTGATGTGGTGTGCGGTGAGCTCACTCTCAGGGATATCAATGATGGAAATGGCACGTCTCTGAAATACATCACATTTGGATAATGTAGTAGGTGTTGCCCCACACCATGCTGAGCTTGCATCTCCCATGTTGGACCTAACCATGGATTATATATAACAGCCCTTTGAGTTACCTCTTAGGGTGCAGCCTGACGGAGCAATCCTAGTCGCTAACTAAGAGATTTAGCCATTTTGGTTATCACAGGAGACCATGAGAGGTCTTTCATAATTTATGCTTTACATGCATTGAGGAAATTGCCATTCACAGGCCGGCTATGCGAATAAGGCATATCGCACTGCGGCTTATGGGACTTATGGATTAGGATTGGCTCCCATGATTAGAGTAAAGGTCCCCATTTATTGAGTAGGGTTACAACACGTTTATAGGTTAGGGTTGGGTTAAGGTTTGGGTTAGGATTTAGGTTAGGGTTGAGGTTAGGGTTTTATTATTTATTTAGATTAGCGGACCAGACGAGATTCCTACCAGGCTGCTGAAAGTCTTGTCCAATGAGATTTTTTTCAAGCGTCACTCAATCAGGATAACATAACTACCTGATGATTTGAAAAACAACTAATGTGGTGCCCTTGTTCAAAAATGGGGGACACAAATAAAGCTACAGACCAACTACAGACCAAAACTTAACTATTAGAACATGTCATCAGTACAATATACTAGCTAATGCTCAGCATGGCTTTCGCGAAGGACGATCCTGCACCACCCAGCGAATCTAAACCATCCAAGACCTGACCAAGAGTGTTGATGACAGAGAACAAGTTGACGTCATCTTACTAAATTTTTCAAAAGTGAACGTTTGAACGTTTGATTGGAGGCTACTGAATAAGTTTCAATTCTAATGTATCGTGGACAGCACCGCTGCATATGCATGTATCTTAGCCATCGCTCCCAACAAGTACTCCTTGATGGTGTCACCGGTACAGTCAGGTGTTCCTCAAGGTAGTGTACTAGGGCGACTGATCTTTCTCGTTTTTATTGACGACCTGCCTGATACTCTCTAATCAGAATCTTCGGTTAAGCTGTTTGCTGATGACTGCGTCCTTGATCGGAAAACAAACGGTTAAAAGGACGTTTTTCAAACCTCAACAAGACCTCAATCAGTTGCAGCAGTGGGAGGAGTGGCAGATGGAATTTCATCCCATGGAACAAATGTTACAAATAAAAGGAAAGTCACCAAACAGCCATGGTCACACCCAAGATGAAATGGATACTTGGGGATAAATAAACAAATTAATTGGAACCACCACTTTCAGAAAGTACATTAACTTCTAAGCCTAATTAACTCCTGCTTTCCTGCAAACAAGATATTTACCAGTGTCCACGTGAAACCAAGGTGCTGTGCTTCAAACCCTTCTACATCCTGTGGTTTATTATGCTAGCAGCTTCTGTGATCCTCGCACCACTGCAAACATCAGAAGACTAGAAATGGTCTAGCGCAGATAGTCCAGGTTAATTTCTACGATTACAGAACAACAAGTAGCGTAACTTCCATGCTAAACTAACTGCAATGACTATTCATGCAGGAAAGAAGAGCACGGGCAAAAACATAAATTTCTGTTGATATCACTACGTCCTTCTTGACACCAACAATTGCGTGGTCACACACAGTAGTTCCTAGTTTCATTCGCCCGAACACACATCTACCAGAAGTCATTTCCCAGATGGTATCAGGCTCTGGACTGCATTAGCAGCTTGTTGACAGTACCTCCCTGGATTGCTTCAGAGGGCAGGTGCAGTCCATTCAGCTTCGTTAGCTGTCACGTCAGTTTTAGCCCACAGTAGATTAGCTCAGCACTGTATATATAGGATGTATAAAAATACGCATTAAATCTTGTTGACCTTGAAATTGACATGCTCATTAAACCGTAATTTTTATGACATAATCGTAATACCCATTCTTTACACTACTTATTCTGAAAAAAATGAAAGAAATCGCTTGAGCAATGAAGAAGATCTGAAGAGTTTTATACATTTTTCCATTTTTCTCCCATTTCAATAAACCACATTTTATGTAAATGAATAGATATTTCACTCATAATTGTCAATTATATTCTTCTTAAAAGTGCTTCATTGTGTCACTGACATATTAAAAATGATAACCAAACATTTTTCTTCTCAAAACAATAATAATATAAAGGCAATTGTTTTCAACAATTGTTGAAATGCATAACATGATATGGATAAAAGAAAACGTTCATGCATCACCAGCATGTTTAAACAGATTTGAAACAGATTTTGGATGAGAGCTGCACAAAATCAACTTGATCAGATGAAACTTTCATTGATCAATGTCATGTTTTAAAACAAATTTGAAACAGATTAAATATTTTGGATAAGCAAATAACACTGATCTAAAGGCACTTGTTTTAGTTCTTCAATGAAGTCTTCCTTCAACATTGATTTCTACCTTCGAATTTGAAGAATTGTCTTCAAAGTTATCCCAGCTTTATATTGCAATGGACATTCTGAGTTTTTAGCATATTTTGTCCCAAAAAAATGTAGTTTTTCAGAAAATGGTCATTTTGGTAAAATATCTACAATGATAATTCTGTTTCCCTTTTTTACCACATTTTCAATAATTTCTTATTTTAGAAAAATTTCGTCATCACTTTCTAACACGAGTGTATCCTATAAATTTCAATAGTTGCTCTGATTTTTTTTTAAAAAGTGCTTAATATCGCTGCTTGAAAAATAATGAAATACGTTATAGATATCGCCCTTTGAAAAACAATAAAATGCATACAAATGAGTACATTTTCACAATGTCTGTTTACCTTTGATCAGCTGAAAAATAATGAACCAAAGGTCGCATTGTAACCAAATAAAAAGTAAATTAAAGCCTAATATATGAAGAATTGTAATGTTATTAAATCACATTTATGAAGACATAATATTCTATTCACCAGACTCTACTGATCCTACTAATAGTAATATATCTCGTCTTTTACCTGTTCAACTAGATATTTTGATGATTTATGTAAGAAATGAAATTACATTTCCTAATCAAGGTATTATTTGGAAGCCCATTTCAAACTCCACAGTATACTTGATGCATCTTGCCGGTTTTCTGCTCAATTTCCATACATAAATAAATTTTAAAAATCTGAACATAGTGGACAGATCTTCATAGTGTAAACAAACTACGGCTTTAATTTTGCTCGAAGTTAAATTTTGTTGGTCCATTTATTTCTTCAATAAAACAAAAATGTAATCACGTTTTTAAACTATACCGCTGCACCATGTTTTATTTTGCTTTTTTTCATCTCCCCTAGTTTCTCTTCTTACATACCGACTACGTTATTTACTGCAACGTAAACATTTGCTAACACGTTATTCCCTGAATCATTCCTGGCTTCATCAGCCCTCTAGACGTCACTTAAGAACATCCCACAGAATAACCGAAGACACTCGGAGCAAGAAATCTCAAAGTTACGATGCAGTCACCCTATCATTGCCCGCAGTGCTGGTATCGATCTGATTGTCACAGTTTGTGTGGGTCTATTGCGTCAAAACAACACACAGTACGTTAACACATTGGTAAGTTACCTTAAAGTGGTCCACAACGAAGCTCATGGTAATCGGTCCTATGAGCGGCTTAAATGGGATGTCCAAACTGCACTCGTTGGTTTATGCGTTGTTTGAATTTAGTACTTGGGGTTATTGAAGACAAAATTAATGGGACAATAGAAAATGATTGTTTTAGTCCCTCAATGACAGTTTTAGATATTATTGAAGTACTTGCCATTTTATTTGAGTCGGAATAGCAGGTAAATTGAAAATCATAATAATGCTTTTAGCAATGCAATCGGAATAAGAAACAAATGTTCAGATCACGATCTCGAAATAGACGCCTACGTAGATATGGGAATTCCCGTGTTCAGATTAACGACCTTCGGTTGAACGAAACCTTCGAAATAACGAAACAGCAAACCGGTGTACCAAAAGAAACCCTGCTTTGATTAGGTAGAAACAGTTGGAACTCTGAGTACAGTAAGGGCACCAGGTGCAAACTGCAAAGCAAACAAAACATGCCAAAACTATCATTTGGATTTAGATTTTGATGATACGAGAAACATTTATCAGAAGTGGAAACATTTTTATAAAGTGGGAATAATTTTATTTTCTTTATAACGCTATAAATAAGTTTTCATAAAAAAAATCGTAGAAATGGGTTAGAACATAATACAGAGTGGTTCGTCACAAATCAACAAAAGACTGGTCCGGTATTGATCCCGCTCAGGCGGCGAAAAGCCGCCCGGCTGGATAAATATACACCGGAGCATCGGATCATAAATGGATCCAAAATGTGTAGGACAAACATTAGAATGAAAGTGTCTTTGACAATTATCATTTTGAAATACTCTTTCCAAACTCTCTTATTTGCCTGTGTGGATATCGACTCCATCGTGTCACGATATTTTAATATGCTGTAAAAGTCATAAACACGCCATGCATATAAACACGGGACAACAGTACAAGAATCTCTAAATCAAATAATCGACCTAAATATGATAACATGACCTTGCCCTTCAACGAGAAGAGATCTTTGAGTTGTGATAAATTAGTTTATGCCAGAATGTTGCAATGATGCATATCTGTTGAAGTGAGAGACAAAAAACAACATAAGGCAGTTCCAAAATCAGATAATGCAATAAGACTTAATCTTCAGGAAGGTCGATGGTATGAAAACAGTGCTGCATGAAATAAATAGGTTATCTATGCTTCGTCGGTTCTTCCTTTTCTGCTGTTATGTGTTCCTCGCACAGAAAAGTCTTGTTTTTTCAGATGATAAAGAGAGGGGTTCATTCACATTAGCTACAGCCTGTCTAAAAAAAATGGTACAATCACAAAAACGATTTTTTTCCAATATTGTTATCTCAAATAAGTACGTCGTTTGATCACCCATTAAAGAAAAATACCAGGCTTTTCAGGATTTTGTTCATTCATTTGCTTGTTTCAATCGAGAAGATTAACTCCAGTTTACTGGGAACACAAATCGAGTTTTTGCCACTTTGGTTGGTGGAAAAGGTGAACAAAAACTTTTGTAAACATAAGTTATTCACATTGAACAGATATGAAATCTTTAAAAAGGGATTCTTCTATAAAGAACTCTAAAAAGATACGAAAAAAGCTACGTAATGGTGGAAGTTAGGATAACTATGTTCTGGTTTTAAGATAAAGGTGGAATAAAATTGACCTAGTGTTTGTTAGACAAATTAGAAGGGAACCAGGAGCGTAAAGCTGAGTACAGCAACTGGAGGGAGGGAGTTTTATGGTCTTGAAGTACATGAAACGCAATTCTACCAACACTTTGATACTTTGCTTCCAAATTCAAATTTTTGTTGACTTCACCAATTAGTAAATGACAAAAAAGATAGTGGAATATTTTTTAAACCCTTTCTTCATTTGAGTGTTATTATTGGTTGCCAGTACATTTAGCCTTCTGCATGTTTTAAAGCTACCCAATTTTGTAATAAATTCAAGTTCCATTTAAGTTGCCGTGCATGAATAGTTTGTATTCGATATGAGTTATGAAAAGAAGATATTTATCATGAACTGATTATGTTGATTATTAAAGTGTGTCGATAAACTAGACTTCTTTTGTTACCTTTAATCTGTGTTTGTTCTCTTGTCAGTTGCAATCTTTGTGCGCTTCCAAACAGAATGGCATACTGGGCGAAGCAACTCTGCCCCATGATAAAAGGGGAACAAAATCGATTTTGGTAATCGCACTAAATGATTATATCTATGGATTGACAAAAGCAAATAAGATGAACAACAAGCAGGGAAAAGCATGGTCTTTTGTCTTTAATATTATACCAAGTAAGAGTGAGTTATATGAAATTCATATTTAACCAATTTTTTTTCTGTTGTACCATTTTTTTTTGAGACAAGGTGTATAGGGCCTTCTGATTCAAAAGGAGCTGTGAATCCATCACGGGACCACGACCTAATTCGGGGATAAAGACTAGATCTGGTTCCATTTCCTTCAATGCATTGCGACATTAATTTACTCATAAATTATAAATTGTGACCAAATCTGAATTAGGTGTCCAAAATACTTTCCAATACAAGGTTTAATAATAAAGCAATTTCGTATAATCGGTCTACTATTTTCAATGTAGATGTTATCATCATTAGTTTAGGAATGCGTAGATATTAAAACTCGTTACGTAGGGGGCGGTGTAGTATCGGCGGCGGCGGCGGTGAGTTGTACGTGGTGGTGAGGGTGATGGGTGTTGGTAGTGACCATATAGGTGGGTAGTGGGAGTGCGGGAGAGAATCTCGCGTGTGTGTTAGTGTCTACGTGTACGTGGTGCGAGTGCACGTGTGTGTTGTTGCGGGGCTTTCTGTCTGTTTTTGTTTTTCTACTCTGTCCTGAAAACGGCTCTTTAAAATCAATTTTTTCTCTATTAGGGATCTTAATAAATTCAAACATATGTCTAGGAGCGGAACAAGCCACACGGAGGGGGTAGGGTTCTGATTAACTCTAAAACCTCTAGCCAGTACAACAAAATGTCGTATTAGATGCGGCATTTTCTATTGCAATTGGAAATTAGTATTTAAACAGTCTTAATGCAACCTTTAGATATAAAAGACTCCCCAAGATTTTTAGACAACTCCCTTGTCGAATAAAAAAAAAAACGATTGGTCCCTAACGAGCGTGCAAATAAGCGATTGGTAATAAAGGAATTCTGGTACCAAATCTATTGAGCATGTTGAGACCCGAAAGCGGAATGCAAAACTTCCTAACTCGACAGGTTATAGACTCTCAACATGGTGTCTCAGAGGATGGTGCTTTGAAAAGCCCCAGGAGACAAGAATGAGCGTATCATAGGGAATATTGGTAGCATGGCAGTCCTCTTCAGTCGGTGAGGGCTTTTAATTCGGTGATAGTATTAAGTATACCCGTTTTTCCTGTTCTTTATTGATAACGCCAATAAACAAAAGTTTTAAGTTTTGAAACCAGAAATTAAATATTAAACTGTTTGGAAACAAGACTACTTGCAGTCTCACGTTGTATGAGTAATATTACCCGCATGTTATCAATGGCGATAATCATTTGTGCATGCCTTGAAAAAAATACCGAATCATATAAATAAAAGAAAAAGAAGAGAAGAACAGTTCGCAATTGATTCACGACAAAATGTAATATTACCCATCTGGTGTCGATCTTAAGAATTTAAAATCCTTAATGTGAGACGTGGAGCAGGGACATAGCATCTGACTTCCGCGCAGATGCTGGCAGCCGAGGGACATTCGTTCACAGTAATCAAACAAAGCCATCGATTTCGCGCCGTTTGTTGATAGGTTCACCGCAGAC